>ML343786.1:0-144647 GCA_005239505.1 Nicotiana paniculata | reverse complement strand
GGGGAACTTCAGCATACGGGGCTGAAGTTCCCCCAGTTACACTGGAGAACTTTAGCTCTAAAGATGAAGTTTTTGTCTTTGTAATGGGGAACTTCAGCATACGGGGCTAAAGTTCCCCAGTTATAAAGACAAAAACTTCAGCATACGGGCTGAAGTTCCCCCAGTTACACTGGGGAACTTCAGCTCTAGAGCTGAAGTTTTTATCTTTTGTAAATGTGGAACTTCAGCATACGGGGCTGAAGTTCCCAAGTTATAAAGACAACAACTTCAGCATACGGGGCTGAAGTTCCCCAGTTTACAAAGACAAAACTTCAGCTCTTCTAGAGTTGAAGTTTTGTCTTTGTAACTGGGGNCTTTATAACAGGCGAACTTCAGCTTAACTGGTGAACTTCAGCTCAGCGAGGGAAAGGGGAGCTGAAGTTATTTAAAAAGTGGGTACAAGTTAAAAGTTTTTAAAAAAGCAGGTATAGGTTAAATGGGGGCGACCAAATAGGGTGCCCCGCGCAATTTTTACAGAACTCTAGTATTAACAATTGGGCCTAAACCGAAGCAATATGTGTGATGTCCAATACCCCCCTCAAGCTGGAGGGTGAAACACTTCAAGCTTGCAAAGCAAATGATGATGAGCAGGACCTGGAAGAGACTTAGTCAAAATGTCAGCAAGGTTGTCAGGAGATGAAATATGGTGCAAAGAAAACAAACCAGACGCCAAACAACCACGAACATAATAACAATCAATCTCAATATGTTTAGTGCGCTCATGAAATACCGGGTTCTTAGCAATGTGAAAAACAGTTTGGCTGTCACAAAATATGGGAATGGGAGAAGACAGTACCAAGCCCATGTCCCCCAAGACCTCACTAGCCAAGAAACCTCAGCAACAACCTTCCTGAGAGCTCTATACTCCGCTTCAGCAGAAGAGAGGGAGATAGTAGGTTGCTTCTTTCTCTTCCAAGAAATAGGAGAGCCTCCCAAAGTAACATAATAACCAGTAACAGACTTTCTTGACTGAGCACAAGCAGCCCAGTCAGAGCCAGAAAAATCCACTAGGGAGAAATCAGAATGGCAGGAAAGAAGAATCCCCTGTCCAGGTGCATTCAAAAGATATCTCAAGACATGAATGCCAGCTAATATGAGGAACCTGAGGACGTTGAAGAAATTGACTAAGATACTGAACCGAGAAGGCAATGTCAGGTCTGGTGTGTTGAAGAAAACTCAGCTTGCCCACAAGCCTCCTATAGGTGCTGGGATCAGACAAAGGAACACACATATCAGTGCACAACTTCACTGAAGGATCGAGGGGAGTAACCACAGGAGTAAAGTGGTGTCAATTGAACCCAACCAATAAATCAGAAGTGAACTTCTGCTGGCACATAAGAAACCCTTCAGAGGTAGCAGAAACCTCGAGACCCAAAAAATAGTGAACATGACCCAAATCTTTGATTTTGAACTGTGCATCCAAAAACACTTTCAGATTGTCCAATTCCAAGGAATCATCCCCAGCTAATAAAATGTCATCTACATAGACTGCTAGAACAGTGAGAGAAGACCCAGTAGACTTGGGAAAAAAGAATAGTCATTCTTGCTTGAAATGTAGCCCCTAGAAGACAAAGCTTCAGACAACGTAGAAAATCATTGTCTGGAAGCTTGTTTGAGGCCATATAGTGACTTCTTGAGCTTGCAAACCAAATGGGAGGAGGATGTAGAAGAGGAAGGAGATGAAACAGAAAGTCCATGTGGAACCTTCATATAGACCTCTTCATGAAGGTCACCATGAAGAAAAGCATTATTGACATCAAGTAGATGCACAATCCAGTCCCTCTTGGCAACAATAGAAAGCAGACATTTGATGGTGGTGAACTTGACCACAGGAGAGAAAGTCTCAAAGTAGTCAATGCCCTCTTTCTGTGTGTCTCCTCTGATGAAAAGTTTGGCTTTATACCTTTCCACAGTACCATCAGACTTGTTCTTGATCTTGTAAACTCACTTACAGGGGATGGGTTTCTGTTAGGAGGAAGAGGAACAACATCCAGGTGTTGTTGGCCTTAAGAGCCTTGAATTCTTGTAGCATGGCCTCCTGCCAAACAGGATGAGAAGTAGCCTACTGATAGAACTGAGGTTCATGCATGACTGCAGTATCAGAAGAAACCTTGGACTGGACAGGAGAAGAAGTAGAGGGAAGAGCAGAATTGCAAACATAATCCCCCAGATGGACAGGGGGTTTGTGTACTCTGGTGGATCTCCTACGGGGAGGAGGAGAGGAAAAAGGAACAAGGATGGGGAAAGAGACAGGAGAAGAGGAAGGAGGGAGGTAAAGAGAAGAGATAGCAGTAGCAAGGGAGGTAATAGGGGTAGAGTTATGAGGAGAGGAAGGAGCAGGATAAGAAGAAGTGGAATCAGCAACAGAATCATAGGAGGAAACTGGAAAAACTAAGGAGGAATCAGAAGAGGAATACGGGAAGACCCATTCATGGAATTGGACATCCCTGGAGAAGAATATAGAATGATTGGAAAGATTGAGTAATTTATAACCTTTCTTGCTACAAGGATACCCTAGAAAGACAGAGGCAATGGCTCTAGGGTGGAATTTTTCCCTGCTAGGTTTGGGAGTAGTGGCAAAGCAGAAGCAACCAAAAGACCTCAAATGATCATAAGTTGGAGGAGTACCATGCAGATTCTCAAAAGGAGACATGTTTTCCAAAACAGAAGAAGGCAATCTATTCACAAGGTAAGTGAAAGTCAAAATACAATCACCCCAATATGTTGTAGGAAGTTTAGATTGAAACATGAGAGCTCTAGAAGTTTCTAATAAGTGCTTATGTTTCTGTTCAACAACCCCATTTTGTTGTGGAGTATGTGGAATAGTTGTTTGATGTAGAATGCCATGATCAACAAAGAATTGTTTGGCTTCAGTACTACTTCCTAACTCATAAGCATTGTCTGATCTGAAAGATTGAATTGAAGAATGGAAATGGACCTTAACCATAAGTATGAATGCCTTTAAGACAAAGAAGGCACTAGCTTTGCATGAAAGTAAATGAGTCCAAGTGACTCTAGTTAAATCATCAACTAAGGCGAGGAAATAACTGAAACCATTATATGTTGTAGTGCGGTAAGGAACCCAGACATCAATATGAACTAATTTAAAGGGGACAATAGTTTTAATAAAACTATCAGAGAAAGGTAATCTTTGATGCCTAGCCATGGAGCAGATAGAACATAAGAAATGTTGTTTGGAATTAATTTTACCAGAAAGAAAATGAATGGATGTCATTCTATTATAGGGCATATGTCCTAATCTTTGATGCCAAACCAAATCCATTTTATTATTAGTAGAAGATGGAATATAGGAAGGACTGTGGGGTAAGGGATCAACAGAAATATTACATGCATTACCAGAAATGGGAGAAGAGACAGAACAAGAAAGTAAAGGCATATCTGGCAAAAGAAAATACAATCCATGAGCCTCTTTACAAATTTCCAATGGCCTCTTCAGAGAAGGGCCCTTTAAAACACAAGAAAAACTAGTAAATATAGCAATACATTGTAATTGAGTTAGGAGTTTGTGTACAGAAAGAAGATTGAAGTGAAATGAATGGACCAAGAGTACATGATGTAGAATTATATCCTATCTAAGATACATAGAACCAGTAGAAACCACTTTCACCTTGTAATCATTTGGTAAATTTATTAAGAAATGAGAAACTAGAGGTTGAATGTTGTGAAGAAAATGTTTGTGTGGGGTCATGTGATTAGTAGCTCACAGTCTAAAATCCAAGGTTTTCTATCTGAATTAAATGATGCAGACAACGAATGAGCCAAAGAATGCATTTCCTCTACTAGAAGATATGACACACCTGCAAAGTGAGCATATACTGATGTCTGCAGGTGAACTAGCAGCAGGGTACCCAGGAGAGATGTGAGCCTGTTGAAGTATTGTCATGAGATGACCATACTGTTCTTTGCTAAACCCATGGACCGGAGGATCAGGGGACATGATAGCAGCATGACGATAATTCACATGAGGCACATGAGGGGGTTCCTCCATCTGGACACATGCGACAGATCTTTTATTCTTGGTGAACTTGAAATCAAGGGGAAACCTATGGAGCCTATAACATTTCTCTATGGTGTGACCACTCTTCTTACAGTACTTTCAAGATACAGGTGAAGAGAATTGAGGTTTCTTTGAATCAAAATTGACCCTCTGAGAAAATTGTTTATTTGGTTGAAATTGAGTTGATGGTGAAGAAAAGGATGTTGAGTCCAAAGAGAATCCAGGAGACACAAGATGGGTCTCTTTTTGACTCTCATCTTGCTGAAGGAGTGAATATGCCTTACTAATTGAATGATATGGGGACATCATGAGAATACTATTTTTAGCAGTTGAATATGACTCATTTAGTCCGTTGAGGAATTGAAAAAGGTGTTGGTCTTCAATGAACTTTGGTAGAACACCACATGAACATGATAGTCCAACATATGCAGAATTCAATTCATCCCACAAACTTCTCATCTTGGTGAAGTATGTGGTTATATCAGAGGACCCTTGAAAAGTAGAACTAAGTTCTCTCTGAAGTTGAATGTATTTGGACCCATTAGACTGTCCAAATCTGTCATTTATGTCTAACCATAACTCTCTAGCAGTACGAAGACACATGACACTTATGGAAATTTCCCTGGTTAAGGAGTTGGTGATCCAGGCCTTTACCATATCATTACAGCTTTCCCAGAAAGGGAAATATGAAGAATCAAATGAAGGTTGAGCTATTTTTCCAGTAATTAAGCCCAGTTTATTCTTAGCTGAAAGAGAGGTTAACATACTACTTCTCCATATGACAAATCCAGTTCCTTTTAACTGTAACTAGTTGGATACCAGGACTATCGGAAGGATGTATATAGAGGGGATGAAATAAATCTAAGGTGAATTCACTAAAACCATCAGAACTCGTCGAGTCACTTGCATGCAAAATCGGATTTTCTATAGCTCTACCCATGATTATAGTGAAGAAAAAATAAGAGCAATAGAAGGTATCAAATACAGATACTAAAGTAGAATTTGACACAGAAGATTCAGAATAACACTTCAACTAGCATGAAACGAGGACATAAAAAAATCCTAGCATGTGAAATCATGTACTGAGAACAGAAAATTTGTACCGATCTTCTTCGCAACTTGAAGAAGTAAGGCATTTTACCACGAAGTTGGAAGAATCAAAGAGAAATCCCCCAATTTCTCATCGCATGAGAAACCTTAGCATGGACGACAAGAAAAATTACGGGAACGGTTACCATAGGAAGATATCAGACAACGAGATGGATCGACTACGCCACTCTGATACCATGTTAGATTGAAGAAGACCAGCAATCAGAGTCAAAATGCAAGAGAAAACCCTAGATTACCATGAGAGAACATAGACGAAGAGAGAGAGAGAGTTTTTATTCTGTATTATTCAATAATGATATGGCTTACAAAATATCTATATTTTCTACTTATATACAATTGGGTCGGGTCCACAATTAAAAATGAAATGTAAATTAGGCTAACTATCTAGAACTCTAGTATTAACAATTGGGCCTAAACCAAAGCAATGCATGTGATATCCAACAACTATTCGTTTTATTTAAAATGAAATAGGGTCAAATATGTCCCTCTACTTTCATAAATTGTTTAATTATACCCTCCGTTATCCTATACACCTCTCAAAGCCCCTACCGTTATACTTTGGGCCAGATATACCCTTATTTTAGACGGAGTGCCACGTGTCACTACCAAATTAAATTGACCCATCCTTTTTTTTCTAACCCTATTCAGTTTAATAAACACATTACCCGACCCAAAGTCCACCCCATTGCTTCTCCCCCTCACCTCTTTTCCTCCTTTCTTCTCACTGTTGTAACCATGGCCGAGATGTCCACCGGTGAACTTGCCGGAAACCATGGAGAACCTTTAGATTTGTCACTTCGCGGTTTTCTTCCCCTTTATCTATACCTACAAACACATTTACACACAAATCTGGAGAAATACATACAAGAGACTGAAGATCTGAAAGTTTCGGCTCCAGATTTCTGACCGGAAATATTTTTTTCTTGCGAGTAATTGCTCTCTTTTCTAATGTTTTCCTTTATTTATCAAATCCGTAAATTTAATTTGGTAGTGAGAAGAAAGGAGGAAAAAAGGTGAGAGGGAGAAGCAATGGGGTGGACTTTGGGTCGGGTAATGTGTTTCTTAAACTGAATAGGGTTAGAAAAATAAGGATGGGTCAATTTAATTTGGTAGTGACACGTGGCACTCCGTCTAAAATAAGGGTATATCTGGACCAAAGTATAACGGTAGGGGCTTTAAGAGGTGTATAGTATAACGGAGGGTATAATTAAATAATTTATGAAAGTAGAGGGACATATTTGACCATTTTCCGTATTTAAAATTAAGATGTCAAATCTAGATGTATATATATCTGACTATTAAGCTTTATCTCTAAATTTGAGTACCGGATAATTGAGATAGTTTATTTTCTCGATATGTATATGTGTGTAGAACTAATCTTTATCTAAAAATTAATAAATATACAATTTTAAAAAAACTAGGGAGAAGGGCTATATATACCAATGTACTATAAGAAATTTTTTATATATACCCTTTGTTATACTTTGTGTCCAAATATACCCTTGTCGTTATATTATTGGTCCAAATATACCCCTCGTCCATTAAGTCTATCCAAGGTGGACATTCAATCCTACGTGGCGCAGATATTTGATGAGGTGGACGCCATGTGGCATGCCACCTCAACGCCCTTACCCATTTTCCCCCTCCTTTCTATTTTTTTTCACCGCTAGAATTTCTTTCCCCTCCCCCACCATAGCTATCGTTACTGCCACCACAATATTATATTCCAATTTTGCACTAAATTTTAATGGTCTTTTCTTTGACCTTTGTGCCTTTTCCTTTTTTTCAAGTAATGGCATAATTTTTATTATAAAAAATAAAAACAAAATCTCTAAAATAACTTGCCATCAAATGCAACCAACCGGTCACTGAAACTACAGAAAAGATCCACAAAATATTTGGAATGGACAGTTTCTAATGACTTATTTTAAAAGGCGTAGATGCTCGTCTTAAATATACTAAATTAGTATTAATTTTGTTCGAAAGAACCTAACATACTTTTCCTACATGTTGTACCTGTAAGATTTTCTGAGGTTCACAATTAAGTAAGATAGAAAATTTCATGGTGCATTTTCAGTGACTCAGTAATATTAAATGAAAGGCCCATATTTTCCCATTTTTAATAAATTAATTTACCTTATTAAAGAAAAGTTTTAAAAATCCCAGTCTTACTAGAATTGTTGGATATATTTGCTTGCTGATGAATCCAGTGGTGATTCCATCAACATGCTTTTTGTTGTTGATTTTGCTTCAAAAGAGCATAAAGGCAATACCTAACGCTAGCCGAAATTTATCATATAAAGTTCTGTTGTAATTTGCAGAGGAATGCATCTAAGGTGAAGAAGTTAGAATGAAGAAGATAATTCAGACATAGAGAGAGAAGGAAAGAAACCGAATTAGCTATGAAATTCTTTTTTTTTTCATTAATGGTGTGATTATATATATTTATATAATATACTTAGTTGAGTACATGAACTGATTAACTAATTTCCTAACAACCATTAATTGGTTAATAACTACTTTATCTAAAAAGACTAAACTACCCTCACATTATTTAACTCTCCCCCTCAACCTAGGCGGTGAGAAAATGTTGATCACACCTAGTTTGGATTTCAAATATTCATGCTGCACTTTGGTTAATCCCTTTGTAAGAATACCAACAGGTTGATCTATTGTTGCAACATACTTTGTGATGACAAGTCCTTGTTGAATTCTTTCTCTCACAAAGTGACAATCGATTTCAATATGCTTGGTTCTTTCATGGTATACTGGGTTTGCAACAATATCTCCTTTACTGTCACTATAGATATTTATGAAACTGTATATTTGTATCAGCTTCTGTTAGTAAACCATATAGCCAAATAAGTTCAGCTACTGTTGTTGCTAAGCTTCTGTATTATGCTTCTGCAGAGCTTCGAGATACATTAGTCTGTTTCTAAGACTTCCATGATACTAATGAGTCACTAACTTTAACTAAAAATCATATAACTGATTTTTTTGGTCAAGGGACATGCAACCCAGTCTGCATCACAAAAAGCAGTGATTGTATTGTTCTAAGAGCTCGATAGTAAAATCCCTTGCCCTGGCTGGTTTTTAACATACTTTACTATTCTTAAGGCAGTTTCCATGTGTCATATTTTAGGTTGTTGAAGAAATTGGCTAAGAGTGTGAACTCCAAATGCTACGTCTGACCTTGTTATAGTCAAGTATAGTAGTTTTACTATTAGTCTTTGATAGGAAGTTTGATCAACTAACCTGTCTTCTTCTTCTGAGCATTATGCCTTACCAATGTAATCATCATACTGTTTAGAGGTTAATTTGATGTTGACATCAATTGAAGTTATTGCTAGTTTGGTTGCAACTAATCCAACTTCTGAAATCAATTCCAAAGCATATTTTCTCTGATGCATAGTTATTCATTGATTGGACTTAGCAAACTCAATTCCTAAGAAGTATTTTAGCTCCCCCAGATATTTAATTTTGAAAGCATTGTGCAGTAGATTTTTTGCTTCCTCAACCAATTATAGATTGTCATATGTGATTAACATATCATCTGCATATACTAGAATTATATTAGTACCTTCAGTTGTTTTTCTTATGAATAGAGAATGATCATACTGGCTTTATTTGAAGTTGAACCTCAGCAATGCTTCACGCAATTTTGCATTCCATTATCTAGGTGCTTGTTTGAGCCCATACAGGGATTTAACAAGTCTACACACATTGTTCCCCCCTGACTTTTAAATCCCTATGGTAGATCCATATAAATTTCATAAAATAAATCACCTTGCAGAAAAGAATTATATACATCCATTTGATGTATATGTCACTTCCTTGTAGCTGCTAAGGCAAGAATAGTTCTTACTGTAACCATTTTCACCACTGGTAAAAATATTTCTTGATAATCAATTCCCTTTTTTTGACTATAGCCTTTGGCTACTAATCTTGCTTTGAACCTTTCAATTTCTTCTGAGCCTTTGTATTTGATTTTGTAAATCCATTTGCATCCTATAGGCTTCTTGCCTTCTGGTAGTATTACAATGTCTCGGGTATGATTATTCTCAAGAGCGTTTATCTCTTCATCCATTGCTTGTATCCATCTAGGATCTAGAATTGCTTTAGAGTAGTTAGTTAGTTCTGTAACTGTGGAGTTACAACTAGATAGGACTGGTATTTAGAGGAGAGATGATCATATCTGATATACTTGTTTAGAGCATATGGTACATTTTGATGAATATTGAGAGACACAAAATCCTTCATCCAGACTGGAGGATGTTTGTCTCTGCAGGATTTCCTAACTCCAGTCAATGGTTGATTTTGTATATCAGTAGTGGCAGATGGCATTTGTGATGGATTATGATCAGATTATGTAGGTTCTGTGTAGAAATCCATGTCTGTATTTTCTATAAGCATATTTGTATAGCTTTCTTCTGTATTATGTTGTATGTCTGTTCCACCTCTTCCAGTGTTACCACCTTTATTAGTAGTTGTAGCTTCTGTTCTATTCTGAAACAGTATTGTAGAATTATGTAGTTGCATTTCCAAGCATGGTGTTGTTATCAACAAATACTTGTTGAAAATTGTCATCTTTCTTTATGAAGGGAAATACATCTTCTCCAAATATTACATCTCTACTTATGAAGAATGTCTTAGTAGTAGGATCATATAAGATATATCCTTTTTGGACTTCTGAGTATCCCATGTGTATGGATAGTTTGGCTCTAGACATTAGCTTGTCATGCTCTTGTACAATGTTAGCAAAGCATAGACATCCCAATATTCTAATATGCATTAGAGAAGACTTTCTTTTATGTAATCTTTCAAAAGGATATATGTTGCCAATAACAACGCTGGGCATTCTGTTTATTAGGTAGACCGTAGCTAATATGCAATGAACCCAAAATTTAATAGGTATTTGAGCTTGAAATCTGATAGCCCTTGTGACTTCTAATATGTGTCTGTGTTTCCTCTCAGCTACCCCATTATGCTGAGGGGTATATATACATGTTCTTTGATGTATAACTCCAAAATTTTTGAACAATTGTTCACACAGAGTTCACAAACTCCGAACCATTATTAGTTCTTATTGCCTTCACTGTTACATCAAACTGAGTTCTCATATAATTGAAGAAATGTTGAATTGAAACACATACATCCGAATATTTCTTTAGTAAAAATACCCAAGTCATTCTTGAAAAGTCATCTACAATAGTAAAAAAATATTTTTTCCCATCCAATGTAGCAACTCTATAAGGCCCCCATAAATCTACATGTATTAGATCAAAATATTTACTACTTTGAATACTACTTGTAGGAAATGGCAATCTAGCTTGTTTGGCACAAGGACATATAATGCATTTATTTATTCTATTCCTGATAGTATCAATATCTATAGGTAGTATTTTCCTAATAATCTGAGGGGACACATGACCACATCTTCTATGCCAGAGTATCACATCTGATTTATCAACCTCAGTTGTATCATTTCCTCTTGCAGCTAAGGCAACCATTCTGATCCTTTCGGCTGTGTTAGTGTATAGTAGGTATAGTCAACATCCTCTTTACAAATCCCCTCCACCTTCCTAGTGAAAAGTTCATGAAATACACAAAAATCAGGAAAAAATGTTGCTGACCAATGCAACTCTTTGGTAGCTTAGAAACTGATAAAAGATTGTGTTTGAATTGAGAAACATCAAACACATTTGTTATTGTGCTATTCTCTAATATAGAACTTGATCTTGTATGAGTAACAGTTGTAATGTCACCATTTGGTAATAATACTTTCTTTGGATTGCTTGTTTCAATTACTGTTTTCTCATCCAGTAAGTTTTTGTCAGACACCATATGATTTGTTGCTCATGTATCTATAATTCACTGACTAAGACAATTAGAAACTAATAGAGATGTATCAATACCTGCCATATTAGCTGCTGAAGTTGAACTTGGCACATTGGTTTTGTTCAACATTTGAAGAATCTGTTCATACTGTGTTTTTGTGAGAACATAGTTTTCAAGACCTGAAATTTCTATATTCAGTTTAGAGCCTTGAGCTTGAGCACTACCTCCATTTTTTACATGATCCTGCACATTTTTATTTTGTCCATAATTGAATACAGGTGGTTGCTGATTGTCTTGAGCATTAGAGTGATCAGTTTCTGACACTAGATTCACATTGTATGCTGCATTAACACCAACATTTCCTCTTCTTTTGTTCTTGAAATATGCAGGATATCCCACAATCTTATAGCAATTTTCTTTAATATGTCCCTTCATTTGCAAAATTCACGGTACAAATTGTAGTTTCTTCTAAATCTCTGATTCTGATTCTGATTTTGTAACGACCTGGTCTGTCGTTACGAAGAACTTTTATTTTGATTGTTGTCATTGAATTTATATGGATTGTTTATTCTATTATTGATGTGTTAGAGTTGATAGGCTTGAAATCAGAATGGTTAAATGAGATTTCAGTAACTTAGTCTTTAAAAATAACCTTAAAATTGGAAACGTCAACTTAGGGTTGACTTATTGGTAAACGACCTCGGAATGCAGATTGTATGGCTCGGATAGCTTCTTTAGGTGATTTTGGACTTAGGAGTGTGTTCGTAATATTTTTGTGAGGACCGGTGTAGAATTAGGCTTGAATTGGCGAAAGTTAATTTTTGGTGATTTCCGGTAGGCAGTGAAAAATAGGCTATCAGAGTCGGAATGGAATTCCGGAAGTTGGAACAAGTTCGTAATGTCATTTTGGATATGTATGCAAAATTTCATGTCAATCGGAGTTGTTTTGGGTAGTTTCGGCATCGTTGGAGGATTTTAGAAATTTCAAAGTTCTTAGGCTTGAATTTGATGTGATTTTGGTGTTTTGATGTTATTTTTAGTGTTTAGAGAGTGCAACTAAGTTTGAATGATCGTTTATGATGTTTTGGTAAATTTGGTTGGGGTCTCGAGGGGCTCGAGATTGATTTCGGGTGATTAACGAAAGTTTTAAATTTGGTAAAATGCAGCTTCAACTGCTGGTGCTAGTGTGACCGCACATGCGAAAGCGTGACCGTAGGTGTGGGTCTTCAGGAGCGAGCAAAGCTCCGCAAATGCGGAATTTGAGAGGCCAGTAGAGGACCTCAGGTGCGGGAGGAGAATCGCACCTGCAAAGTCGCAGGTGCGGAATGTAGTCGCAGGTTCGGAGTTAGGCATTTTAGTGAAAAGTCGCAGGTGCGGTTGTTTTGACCGCAGGTGCGGTCTCACAGGTGCGAGACATTGGCCGCATGTGCCGAACCCCTGGGAAGAAAGTATAATTAAAACCCTCCGCGACCATTGGACCTTTTAACACCATCTTTGAACGGGAAGAAGCTCTTGAGACGAGTTTTGTAGAGGGAAATTAGTGTTCTTCATAGAGGTAAGTGTTTTGATCATTAAAACTCAATTATGAGTGATTATAGAGCACAATCTCAGCAATAAATTCATGAAAATTCAGTAAAAAGAGGAGGTTTAGGGTTTGAGATTATGAGACCTTTAGAAATCGATTGGAGGGGTCAAACAAACTCCGATTTTAGTGTTCTTTATATGTACGAACTCGTGGGATGATGAAGAACCATTTGGTATAAAAACTTCTGAGTTTCGGGACACGGGCTCGGGAGTCGGTTTTTGACTAATTTCGGGTTTTGAGCTAAATTTAGTACTTTTCAATTGGAATTCATTCCTTAAGCATAATTTGATGATAAAAATCTGAACTTGGTAGATTTGGAGCACTTAGAGATCGTATTTAGAGGCAAAGGCACTGCGAAATAGTATTTTAGCCGGTTTTGAGGTAAGTAACATTTCCAAACTTGGTTCTGAGGGTTCGAAACCCCGAGCTAAATGATTTATGACTATTGTTGAGGTGACGCACATGCCAAGTGACGGGCGTGAGGGCGTGCACCGAGTAATTGTGGCCTCGATTATCCAATGGCACCACTTAGTGATTTTTCCATGATGATATTTGTGCTTCTATTAATGTGGTAATTGTGAACATGTTAGAAATCATGTTAAGTATAAATGCTAGGCTTCACGCCGAAAATGCTGAGACCCGAGTGGTCGTATATTACTGTCTCATTTTGTGATTATTTGATGTCATATACGCAGTCCTGTTATAGCATATCACTTCATATCTCAGTCTCAGTATTGTTAATTACATGCATACTTATCATTGTTTCGGGCTGATGGAGGCATATGTGATCCATGTGAGTGAGAGTGAAGAGTAATGACTGAGTGAGGCTGAGATCCTGTTATTGAGACAATTATGAGAATGGACTGTACACCGCAACGATATTTAAATCTTGCCTTCGTTGGCTTGATATGGCGCTTGGGCCACTAGGGCCCCTCCGGAGTCTTTACACACCCAGTAAGCGGAATGATGATGAGGGATGGATCTTCCCTCGACATGGATCTTGTCTGAAGTTGATGTTATGCGAGGAATGGATTTTCCCTGGGCATGGATCGTGTCCGAAGTGGATGTTATGTGAGGGATGGATCGTCCCTGGACATGGATCCTGTCCGAGTGTTGTATTCCGGAGATGGACTTTCTCCGTGGGGCTGGATTGGCCTTTTCCTTCAGTACAGAGTGACTACGGTCACCAGTGTTTATGCATATTCCGGGATGGAACTTCCCTAAGCCTGAGAGCCATATATAGTACTGAGTGGACTTCTGTGGGAGAGTTGTGAGCACTATGTGCATTTTCACACTGTGACATATTGACATGTAGAACATATGGAGGTTTATCTAGCATATTATGTTGTTATTTTCTGATAAACTGTGAACATGCCTAAATTTTGTATGTTGATGATTTAATTATTGAGATTTAGTCCGTCACTACCTCTCAGCCTATAGTTTGGGTTCGTTACTTATGAGTTGGTGTACTCAAGTTACTCCCTGCACCTTGTGTGCAGATCTAGGTACACTGGGACTCGGTAGTGGATATTGAGCAGCGGTCAGCGTTTTCATTGGAGTTGTCGAGGTAGCAGCTGGCGATCGCGACTTCGTCTTCTCTTCCTTATTCCACTTATTGCACATATTTTGAGACTATGTTGTGTGTTTCTTCATTCTTTATATTTTTTATATATAGCAGCTCATGCTTGAGTGACACCGGATCAGGGGTTGGAGATCTATATTTATTTTTTCACACATTGTTTTAAACTTCAAATTCTTAGTATTATTAATAAATTCGTTTAAAAATTGCATTTCTTTACTGGAAATTGAATTTAGCTTAGTTAAAAAGGGAGGCTTGCCTAGTTCCACGACATGCGTCATCACGACTCCGAAATTGGGTTGTGACAAGATGGTATCAGAGCGTTAGGTTAAATAGGTCTCACTAGTCATGAGCAGGTTTAGTAGAGTCTTGTAGATCGGTACGAAGACGTATGTACTTATCTTCGAGAGGCTGCAGAACCTTTAGGAAAAATCTCACATTCTCGAACTCTTGTCGTGCGAATCCATTGATTCAACTTGAAGCGTAATTCTTTGAACTCTTTTCATGTATTCAACGCGCACGTGAGCGCTCGGTATCAGTCGTGCACTGATGGTTTGTGACTTCCATGAATGGGATGTGATTTTAGCATGCTTGGGGCCAGCCTGGAGAACTTGAGGCCAGATTTTTGTCTGTGGCTTGAGTGCCGAGATTTCGTTTGTGTGAGCACATGTAATTGGGGATTTATATGTCCGTTGGTGTCCTTATTGACGAGACCTGGTGACTAGATGACTATGTGGTGAGTGTGATTTGAGGGTGAGATGTGTTTTTATTGCTTGATTGTGACAAAAGGGATTGGTTGGAGATGATTTGGGATGTTTAATGGTTTGATTTATGTGTTAGCTTATGAAGGATTTAGTTGAATCCCACTGCGGTATTGTGGCAGTGATAGCGTATGGGCATTGTGGGTTATTGTGTTTTGATCTATGGCTTTGAGCCAAGCGGTGAAGTCTGCTAATGATTAGTTGGTTGCCCCATTAGGTGTTGTATTGGTTTAGTTTAGGGATATTGGGGAGATTATTAAGCGGCTTATGAGCTTTAGACTGTATGGTCTTATGCTTGGGTCTCGTGTGGTGAATCTAGGTTGAAAATTGCAGTATTATGACAAGGAGAATTTTCAATTCGAGGGTAAGTCAGAAGGAACTTGGATAAATAGGACCGCTTTGTAGAGGGTCAGATCGGCATGGTGAGGGATATGATTAGTTCTTTGGGTGCTTATGAGGCAATGAGTTTCTACATGTGTTCCTAGCAATGCTCTTAGGTGTTGGTGACCTGCGTAGTGTGGTTGAGTTAGAAGGATTCAGTTCTGACGGTTGGGTGTTGTACAAGTGGGATTCGAATAGTTCCTGATGGTTTATACCACGGTTAGAGATGTGTATTTTCTATTGGCGTGGGGAGCATGAGAGGTATAGTGATTTTGCTTCTATATGGGATCAATGTAAGTTCTTGGCTAGTTGGGTACGTAGTTGTTGTGGCTAGGAAGGGAGCATGAAGTTCTCATATTTATCATATGATGGAATGGTGTATGCGGTACGTTGTGTAGAGTCGAGATCTGCATGTGTGAATTCACAGTTCAGTTCTGGAAGGAAGGTCAAAATTCTTAGGCGGCATTGGCAGTTTCAAATGACTAAGTAAATGATATCTACTGGTGGCTTAAAGTATTTCATGTGGACTATCATTTCGATAAGATCACTCAGTGTAGCGGAGTTATGTAGGGGTGTGACCTTTGGTATTGGATTCATGTGTTTTGATTTTTACGATGTGTGCCAGGCTTTTAGCATGATGTTGTAAGGGTAATTGTTAATGGCAAGATAGTCCTCTCATGTGAGTCTTTTATATAATTTGATTACGTTGGGATGTTGTTGTTGAGTGCACGAGTTGCACAGGTTATGGCTTCGAATTGTATTGATGTGTCATGTCAGAAGAGGTCATTGGACCTAGAATGAATATTGTCAGAATTGTCTACAACATAGTTGGAAGGATAAGCATCGGGAGTCGGCTTAGAAATTTGCTATAATTCCTGTTTGGGAAGGGGAGCTTCATGTCTGACTGATCGGACGAATGGTTGTTAGTTTCTACGTGTTTCTGTCATCATCGGCAGTATATGAAAGTGTAAGAGCGAGGCATTTCTTGATAAGATGTTATTTTCCGGTATTGGGTTATTATAAGCAACTATTGTGATTAGGAGTTATCTCCACGAGTGCTTGAGTCATGCAGTGGACTATGGTATTTCATCTTGGGTTACGGATATGACTTGTTACAGTGTGCTCAGACTTATTCAGTTTATAGTTATGGGATTTTGATCTTGTAAATTGATTCAGAAGTGAAAATGTAGTCCTAAGGTTTATGGGTCAGGATTTGATAATGAAATTTCAGTTATGTTGTGTTATCGGACGTAGATGGGGTAGGGTGACATGGGATCACCTCTGAATATGTGCCTGGAAGGTTACACAACAAATTTTGGAGGTGTTGGAACAACTCTAGGCACATTAGGGGACGAACATATGTTTAAGTGGGGGAGAATGTAACGACCCGGTCTGTCGTTACGTAGAACTTGCATTTTTATTGTTGTCATGGATTGGTTATTCTATTATTGATGTGTTAGAGTCGATAGTCTTGAAATCGGAATGGTTAAATGAGAATTCAATAACTTAGTCTTTAAAAATAGTCTTAAAATGAGAAAAGTCAACTGAGGGTTGACTTATTGGTAAACGACCTCGGAATGCGGATTTTATGGCTCGTATAGCTTCGGTAAGTGATTGGGACTTAGGAGTGTGTTTGTAATATTTTTGTGAGGACCGGTGTAGAATTAGGCTTGAATTGGCGAAAGTTAGTTTTTGGTGATTTTCGGTCAACAGTGGAAAATAGGCTATCAGGGTCGGAATGGAATTTCAGAAGTTGGAACAGGATCGTAATGTCAATTTGGATATGTCTGCAAAATTTCAGGTCAATCGGATTTGTTTTGGGTAGTTTCGGTATCGTTGAAGGATTTTAGAAATTTCAAAGTTCTTCGGCTTGAATTTGATGTGATTTTGGTGTTTTGATGTTATTTTTAGTATTTTTATAGTGCAACTAAGTTTGAATGATCGTTTATGATGTGTTGGTAAATTTTGTTGGGGTCCCGAGGGGCTCGGGATTGATTTCAGGTGATTAACGGAAGTTTTAAAGTTGGTAAAATGCAGCTTTAGCTGTTGGTGCTGGTGTGACCGCACCTGCGAAAGCGTGACCGCAGGTGCAGGTCCGCAGGAGCGAGCAAAGCTCCGAAGATGCGGAATTTGAGAGGCCAGTAGAGGATCGCAGGTGCGGGAGGAGGTACCTGCGTCGCAGGTGCGGAATGTGTCGCAGGTGCGGACTTAGGCATTTTAGTGAAAAGTCGCAGGTGCGGTTGTTTTGACCGGAGGTGCGGTCCCGCAGGTGCGAGGTGGCCACAGGTGCGGAACCCCTGGGCAGAAAGTATAAATTAAAACCATCCGCGACCATTAGACCTTTTAACACCATCTTTGAACGGGAACAAGCTCTTGAGGAGATTTTTGAAGAGGGAAATCAGTGTTCTGCATAGAGGTAATTGTTTTGATCATTGAAACTCGTTTATGGCTGATTATAGAACACAATCTCAGCAATTAATTAATGAAAATTCAGTAAAAAGAGGAGGTTTAGGGCTTGAGATAATGAGACCTTTAGGAATCGATTGGAGGGGTCAAACGAACTCTGATTTTAGTGTCTTTATATGTACGGACTCGTGAGATGATAAAGAACAGTTTGGTATACAAATTTCTTAGTTTCAAGACGCAGGACCGGGGGTCGGATTTTGACTAATTTCGGGTTTTGAGCTAAATTTGGTACTTTTCAATTGGAATTCATTCCTTAAGCATAATTTGATGATAAAAATCTGAACTTGGTAGATTTGGAGCACTCAGAGGCTGTATTTAGAGGCAAAGGCACTGCGGAATAGTATTTTAGCCGGTTTTGAGGTAAGTAACATTTCCAAACTTGGTTCTGAGGGTTCAAAACCCCGAGCTAAATGATTTATGACTATTGTTGAGGTGACGCACATGCCAAGTGACGGGCGTGAGGGCGTGCACCGAGTAATTGTGGCCTCGCTTATCCCATGGCACCGCTTAGTGATTTTTCCATGATGATATATGTGCTTCTATTAATGTGGTAATTGTGAACATGTTAGAAATCATGTTAAGTATAAATGCTAGGCTTCACGCCGAAAATGCTGAGAACCGAGTGGTTGTATATTACTGTCTCATTTTGTAATTATTTGATGTCATATACTCAGTCCTGTTATAGCATATCACTTCATATCTCAGTCTCAGTATTGTTAATTACATGCATACTTATCATTGTTTCGGGATGATGGAGGCATCTATGATCCATGTGAGTGAGACTGAAGAGTAATGACTGAGTGAGGCCGAGAGCCTGTTATTGAGACAGTTATGAGAATGGACTGCACACCGCAACGATATTTAAATCATGCCTTCGTTGGCTTGATGTGGCACTTGGGCCACTAGGGCCCCTCCGGAGTCTTTACACCCCTAGTGAGCGCATTGATTCTTTACACCCCTAGTGAGCGCATTGATGATAAGAGATGGATCTTCCCTGGACATGGATATTGTCCGAAGTTGATGTTATGTGAGGAATGGATTTTCCCTGGGCATGGATCGTGTCCGAAGTGGATGTTATGTGAGGGATGGATCGTCCCTGGACATGGATCTTGTCCGAGTGTTTTATTCCAGAGATGGACTTTCTCCGTGGGGCTCGATTGGCCTTTTCCCTCAGTACGGAGTGACTACGGTCACCGGTGTTTATGCATATTCCGGGATGGAACTTCCCTGGGCCTGAGAGCCATATATAGTACCGAGTGGACTTGTGTGGGAGAGTTGTGAGCACTATGTGCATTTTCACACTGTGACATATTGACATGTAGAACATATGGAGGTATATCTAGCATATTCTGTTGTTATTTTCTGATAAACTGTGAACATGCTTAAATTTTGTATGTTGATGATTTAATTATTGAAGTTTAGTCCGTCACTACCTCTCAACCCATAGTTTGGGTTCGTTACTTCTGAGTTGGTGTACTCACGTTACCACTTGCACCTTGTGTGCAGATCCAAGTACACCAGAACCGATAGTGGATATTGAGCAGCGGTCGGCGTTTTCATTGGAGTTGTCGAGGTAGCAGCTGGCGATCGCGGCCTCGTCTTCTCTTCCTTATTCCACTTATTGCACATATTTTGAGACTATGTTGCCTATTTCTTCATTCATTATTTTTTTTATATATATAGCAGCTCATGACTGAGTGACACCGAATCCGGGGTTGGAGATTTAAATTTAGTTTTTCACACATTGTTTTAAACTTCAGATTCTTAGTATTATTAATAAATTCATTTAAAAATCGCATTTCTTTACTGGAAATTGAATTTAGCTTAGTTTAAAAGGGAGGCTTGCCTGGTTCCACGACAGGCGCCATCACGACTCCGAAATTGGATCGTGACATATTTCCTCCAGCTTTTAAGTACATAGCAATCTCATAGTTTCCCGTCTGACTTGTAGGATTAGATCCTAAAATTTCTGAGGTTACAGCAACAGACTTTTGCCCCTTATCACTTAAAATTAAGGCATATGCCTGATTCACTGTGGGAATAGGACTTCTCATCAAAATCTGGCTCCTAACTTGAGAGTATGAATCGTTTAATCCCATCAAGAATTGGTATAACTTCAACTTCTGCAAATACACTACAAATTCTCTTGATTTTGGACAGTCACATCCAGGTGCAAGCACTAAAGCCTCAAATTCTTCCCACAAGTCCTTCAACCTTGAGAAGTAGACTAATACATAAGATGTGCCTTGCGACAGCGTTGCAATTTCCATGTGCGGATTATAGGTTTTTGACCCATCAACTTTGTTGAATCTTTCTGTAAGATCCTCCCAAACCATCTGAGCACTTGATGCATACATAATTCCTCCAAGAAGTCCTTTTGCCACTGAAATCATAATCCAAGACAACACAATTGCATTGACTCTTTCCAAGTGATTCCACATTGGTTCTGGAAATTTTTCTTTCTTGCATGTACCATCGACCATACCTAACTTGTTTTTCCCTAGCAGGGCTACACACATAGACCTAAATCAGATGGAATAGTTCTCAATTCCAGTCAATTGAAATGAAATTATTTGAATATCGCTTACATCAGCAGGGGATAAGAAAAATGGATGATTATAGTCAATCCCAGTTGCTTGATTTCCAGCATTTTGATTCACTTGGTCACCAGCGATTTGAATTCCTGGTGTTTGACCTAATTGTTCATTCGGAATCACCATTTTCTTGCTGACTCAAGGATTCAAGAATTTGGTAATTGCAAATTTTCACAGGAAACGGAAACGAACAGAAATGGAGTAGAATCTAGATATAGGATCAAAATGTAAGCTAAGTTTTTTAGCTTAAAAGCTCTGATACCATGTTGTAATTTGCAGAAGAATACAGCTAAGATGAAGAAGTTGGAATGAGGAAGACAGCTTAGACATAGAGAGAGAAAAAGAGAAACAAAATTAGCTATGAAATTATTTTTTTTTAAATTAATGGGGTGATTACATATATTTATACAATATACTTACTTGAATATATTAACTGATTAACTAACTTCCTAACAATCATTAATTAATTAATAACTACTTTAGCTAAAAAGACTAAACCACCCTCATATTATTTAACTAGGTGAAAAATTGATCAACGTTTTAATTGCTTTGTAGTTTTCTTGAAAAAAAAACCAACTAGAAGAGAAATTATATTCACTAAGGGGAGAGATGTAGTGTTCATGAGTTTCAACTGAAGCACAAGTTTCTTTCTTTCTTGACATGTTTCTGGCTTCGGAAGTTATAGGTCTTAATGAAGTTGTATTAATACATACACCTCTTTTTTGCCTTGTTGCTTAAAACCTATGTAAAAGGCTATACTTTGAAATTCAATATTGTTTTTGGTGGCGATTATGGCTGGTGGTAATAGTGGTGGAGGGGAAGCAAATTTTGGTGGTGGAAAAATAAATAGAGAGGAGGTGTAAAATGGGTTAGGGGCACTGAGGTGGCATGCCATGTGACGTCCACCTCATAAAATATTAGTGCCACGTAGGAATGGATGCCCAACTTGGACAAACTTAACGGGCGAGCAGTATATTTAAACCAATAGTATAACGACAAAGGTATATTTGGACCCAAAATATAACAAATAGTATATTTAAATTAGGTATCATATCTATAAAATATTAGAGAAAATACTGATATACATGATATTGTAGAAACTACTTGCTTAAGAAAACACCAAAAAAGCTAGCGGCGGTGATGATTGTCAATAATGATTGTGCGGCAATGACTAGGTGATGATGGTTGTGCGGTGATCTTACTACACAATTTTTAGTGATTAGATTCTATATAATTTTTAATGGGGACATATTCAAAGCAAATAAATAATTTAAAAAAATATTAACTGAGGTAAAATTTGAATAATTCAGACTTATTCATAATAGTAAAGTCACTCCGTTTCAATTTAGATGAGGTAATTTGACTCGACAAATAGTTTAAAGAAAAAAAGAATATTTTTAAAACTTATGGTCTTAAAAATTTAATTGGTAAAAGCTTTGTGGGGCCATGATATTTGTGTGGTTATAAAAGTTTCTGATTAAGAATAAAATAAGTAATATAAAGAGTTTAAAGTTGAGTTATTTTTAAATTTAAAAATATGTTATTTATTAAACGAAAATAGAGGAATTACTTAAACTTAAACCTTGTCACATCCAATCTAATAAAGTCAAAATATAAGCGACAAATTAATACCCAAACAGAGTTGTCTCTGCAGCTCTTTCTTCCGACAGAATCAAAACCGCAGCTATGACTTCCTACCCAGCTCCCATAAACCCGACCCAGACCCGCATAGGATGGATAGGCACAGGCGTAATGGGTGGCGCCATGGCCTCTCGCCTTCTCTCCGCTGGCTATGCCGTCACAATCTACGCTCGCAGTCCTTCCAAAGTTGTTCATCTTCAATCCCAAGGCGCCCATCTTGCTGATTCCCCAGCTGATCTTGCGCGTAACAGTGATGTTATTTTCACTATGTTGGGTCACCCATCAGATGTTCGACAAATTGTCTTAGAGGGTTTGATTTCTTCTGTCAACCCCAATTGCGTCATTATTGATCACACCAGCAGTCACCCAGTACTCGCTCAGCAAATCTTTGATGCTGCCCGTGAGAAGAATTGCTGGACTGTTGACGCTCCGGTGTCTGGAGGAGATATTGGGGCGAGAGAAGGGAAATTGGCAATTTTTGCTGGTGGAAATGAGGATGTGGTGAAGTGGTTAAAGCCTTTGTTTGATGTGTTGGGAAAGGTGAGTTTTGTGGGTGGACCAGGAAAGGGGCAAAGCTGTAAAATTGCAAATCAGATTGTCGTTGGAGGGAACTTGCTGGGGTTGAGTGAAGGATTGGTGTTTGCGGAGAAGGCGGGGTTGGATAAGATGGAGTTTGTGGAGGCAATCAAGGGAGGAGCAGCTGGGTCTAAGGTTATGGAGTTGTTTGGAGAAAGAATGATTGGGAGAGACTTTAGGCCTGGTGGGTTTACAGAGTACATGGTGAAGGACTTGGGAATGGGTCTGGACATTGGAGCGGAGCAGAGTGACGATGTTGTGGTGTTGCCTGGTGCTGCATTGTCTAAGCAATTGTTTTCTGCTATGGTTGCTAATGGAGATGGGAAGCTTGGCACTCAAGGGCTTATTGCTGTTATAGAGAGGATCAATGGCTTGGCAAGTGAGAGATCATGAGATATTATTATTCTTGTGGCCAATGGTCTTATTGACCTGGGCATCTTTTACTCTATCAGTTGCAGAAGTGGCAGCTATATTGGTGAGTTTGGATTCGCTATTTCAATCCGTCTCTCATTGAAGATAGTAAATTTAAGAATACTATCACCCATTTCGGGGTCGTTTGATATAGAGTTAAAGTTGTGCACGGATTACTAATGCAGAGATTGTAATATAGAATTTAGTAAAGCATGAATTGTAGTGTAGAGTAGTAATGCAAGAATAAATAGTGCATGGTTTGCAATGCATGAATTAAACTGTCTTTTGTTTACTTTCGGAAAATGTTTAACATAAAAGTTATTTTCACCATTTTGTTGTTTTAAGTCATATACTACTAATCCCCGTATGCTTGTTTTACATCCTATCCGACATAAAATAATTTGTTGATTTCTCCATAACTTATGTAAGTGGGCAGCAAGAAAGACAAATGTAGTGGTAAAAAATAGCACGTGTTTTCCTCGGGATTACCTTATCAGTCCTGAACGTTGAATGCTCACATGTCCAACTCCATGATCAAACTTTCGTTGTCGAACCACTCATGATGCCACGTCCTGGAACACATACATGAACATCATCGAGTCACAGGTCATGGCTTCCGCATGTCTAGCCCTCGACACCCCATGATTGGCACTAGAAAGAAATTCACCACCAGGCTACTACATGTATTTTTCTGTCATTAGTCTTTACATTATAAGCTTTCTATGGACACTGTACCTCATACTTCAAGGAAGCATGGTAGGATCATAGATAAAGGAGAATCTCCCTTTCCCTCTATTTATTGTTATCGTTTGAGTTTGTCATCAATTGTTTTGATTTGCTTTAACTGTAATCTTGGTGTCCATTCTCCGATGAGCCGTGGAGTTTTATCCACTACAACCAAATAGTGTATTGTTAATGCTGGTAATGCTGGATCTTATACAATGTTGTAACACCTTATACATGTACCGAAGGAGCATTTAATATGCTGAGATCTAGATCCAGACTCAATTAAATAAACACAAAGAAAACAGAGCAGCCCCACATAATAACATTTGTTTATTCATGACAGTTGAGTACCACTTAAACCTTGCCACTTCCAATCTAATAAAGTTGACTTAAAGGACAAATTAATACCCAGTCATTGAACAAAAGACTTGTGTCTCTGCAGGCTGCAGCTCTTTCTTCACATAAATCAAAACCTGGAAGATGACTTCCTATCCAGCTGCCATAAAACCGATCCACACGCACATAGGATGGATAGGCATAGGAATAATGGGTGGTGCCAAGGCATCTCGCCTTCTCTCAGCTGGCTGTCCGGTCACAATCTACGCCTGCAATCCTTCTAAAGTAGTTTATCTCCACTTCCAAGGTGCCCATTTTGTTGATTCCCCTGAGGATGTTGCATGTAATAGTGATGTTATTTTCACTATGCTGGATCACCCAGCAGATGTTCCACAAATTGTCTTAGAAGGCTTGCTCTCTTCTGTCAACCCCAATAGTGTGATTATAGATCACACCAGCAGCCACCCAGTTCTCGCCAAGCAAATCTTTGATGCTGCTCGTGAGAAGAATCACTGGACTGTTGATGCTCCGGTGTCTGAAGCAGACATTGGGGCGAGAGAAGGGAAACTGGCAATTTTTGCCGGTGGAAATGAGGATGCGGTGAAGTGGCTAAAGCCTTTGTTTGATGTGTCGGGGAAGGCGACTTTTGTGGGTGACCAGGAAAGGGCAAAGCTGTAAAATTGCGAATCAGATTGTCGCTGGGGGCAGCTTGCTTGGGTTGAGTGAAGGATTGGTGATCGCAGAGAAGGCGGGGTTGGATAAAAGGAATTTTTATGGAGGCAATGAAGGGAGGAGCAGCTGGGTCTATGATTATGGAGTTGTTTGGAGAAAGAATGATTGAGAGAGATTTTAGGCCTGGCGGGTTCACTGAGTATATAATGAAGGACTTGGGCATGGGTTTAGATGTTGGAGCGGAGGAGGGTGATGATATTGTGGCGTTGCCTGGTGCTGCCTTATCTAAGCAGCTGTTTACTGCTATGGTTGCTAATGGAGAAGGGAAACTTGGTATTCAAGGGCTTATTACTGTTATAGAGAGGATCAATGGCAAGTGAGATCTTGAAATATTCGTGTGCCAATGGTCTTATTGACTTGGGCATTTTAAACTGTAATCAGTTGCAGAAGCGGCAGCTATAGCAGTGAGTTTTGGCTTTGGCTAATGAATCTGTCCCTCAAAGATATTAAATTGAAGAATACGTTTTTGTTTGACAAAACTGTGCTGCCATTGGCCTTGCAACTTTTTGCTGTACTCACCAGAATTGGGCCACTATTTATTGACAATTGATAGCTTTAGCCTGATAACCTTCCAATTTTATGGTGCCTATACTATTCAATTGCATGCTGTACTACATTTCAGTTCACGGTTGAACTGCACCATGCTATTTGAGGAGATGTTATCATTTCTAAATTAATAATGCCACCAACAGTCTGGCAAGTTTGGTAATCTCAATTTGGATTTTCAGACCCGGCTGACTGTACTTATGTAGTATACCTGTTGTAAATGTTGACACTAGAATGATGAGGCCTATATCTAGTGGAAAGATAAAACTAGGAGGTATGCAACTTGGTTCAATATTGTATATCATGCCCAAAATTAACAAAATGCAGTAAACTGAATCTCAAAAGCCAATTACTAAAAGAATCAAATATAATATCAAAATTTGGAGCAATGAAGACTACAGTTGTCAGTTCCAAATTCGACATCATTATAATTACCTTGAAATCCTTTAGAGCCCCTTTGGAAAGCCACAATTTGTTTAACCAAATAATTACTTGGTGAGTGAGGAATTGGGTGTAACTGGGAGGGAGTAATTGCACTCTCCAATTCTCAAAGGAGGGTAAAGAATTGGGTGTAATTACAAGGCAACTTTTTAATTCCTTTTCTCCATCTCAATATATTTTGTATCTGGGAAGTAAAAAAGGCAGAGCATTCAACTTCTTCCCAACGTGTCTCAGCAACTCCAGGTAACATCTTTTTCTCTTTCCCTTTCTTATTCCATATTCTCTCTCTTTAGAAGTGCTTTGGCCTATGGTAGCATATATATATATCACATAGTAAAAGTTATTTATATATTAATCTGGAAAAAAAAATATTTATTTATTTATGTAATTACATCATGACAAACAAACATGTCATTGTAATTAGTATACTGTGTAATTAATTGGGGCTTTTGCATTCGTACCCACTTTTTGTGTCACGTTTTATATCCGCCTTGTAAAAAAAATTGCATATGTACCCGCTTTTGCGCATAACTTCAGCATGCGGGGCTGAAGTAGCAAAGGCAATCACACAAAATTTCAACATTCTAGTAGACAGGCCTGAAGCAGCTTGCGAACTTCAGCTCTAGTAAATGGGGAACTTTAGCTCTAGAGCTGAAGTTTTTGTCTTTGTAAATGGGGAACTTCGGCATACGGGGCGGAAGTTCCCCAGTTATAAAGACAAAAACTTCAGCATACGGGCTGAAGTTCCCCAGTTATAAAGACAAAAACTTCAGCATACGGGCTGAAGTTCCCCCAGTTACACTGGGAAACTTCAGCTCTAGTTTTGTCTTTTGTAAATGGGGAACTTCAGCATACGGGGCTGAAGTTCCCAAGTTATAAAGCAAAAACTTCAGCATACAGGGCTGAAGTTCCCCAGTTTACAAAGATAAAACTTCTCTAGAGCTAAAGTTTTGTCTTTGTAACTGGGGAACTTCAGCTCCGTATGCTGAAATTGTTGTCTTTATAACTTGGGAACTTCAGCTCTAGAGCTGAAGTTTGTAACTGAAGTTTTGTCTTTATAACTGGCGAACTTCAGCTTAACTGGTGAACTTCAGCTCAGCGAGGGAAAGAGGAGCTGAAGTTATTTAAAAAGTGGGTACAAGTTATAAGTTTTTAAAAAAGCGGGTATAGGTTAAATGGGGGCGACCAAATAGGGTGTCCCGCGTAATTTTTACTAATTAATTGACTGCCCTAGCAATTACACAGGGCTTTCCAAACAGACCCTTGCTAATGGTGGTACCAGATACATTAACAAAATCACCCTCTTCGAATAACTTAGCTAGTGCCTAGCGTTTGGTCATAAATTCTCAAATTTGTGTAAATCTGATTTGGGTAAAGTTTGATTTGAAAATAAAAATGTGTTTGGACATAAATTTTCAAAATATATTTCACTTTTTATTTTTGAAAAAAACATGAAGCATGACTTATATTCACAAGTTCTAAAAACTATCACAAATACCCAACGATACGTTTATCAATAACATTCATTATATTACCGCAACCATAATCCGAAACATAAATAAATTTGGTATAAAATTATCATTTTATAGTGAACTACATAATACGCTCTCAGATGAACGAGAAGACGAAGCAACATTGTTACAAAATAATAAATGGTGTGCTCTTTTATAAAATACAAAAGTTTGGGACAATTTTTAAAAAGTATAATAGTGATATTTCGGATTTGGGTTTTAGGAATTTGCCAAATGTAGATAAAATTTATGAACGAATATGTGTTTGCCAAAAAAACCATATATATTTTGACAAAATCTATGAACGGGTCCTTGAAATCAATCTGCTGTGTCACCTCGAATCCATCCACAGACAGCAGCCTGAACTCCTGCAAATGCCTATAATAAATAACCCCTCCAAATGCCCAGGCTCCGGCTTCGTAAGTTTCCTATCCCGAACTTGAACGCCATCGTATCCATCATTAGACTCACTTTCAACCTGGGTAACAATGTTACCTTCGCGGTTATAGGTATGATGGTTCCAGAAGGTTCTTAGTAACTCATCATACCTAGCTTTGTTTCCATCCGGCTTCCATGGAAGAGGATTTTTTTGAAGAATGAAGAGTGGAAGTTGTTGTTTATGGTGGTGGTGGGAAGGTTTTGCGACGGAGGGCCGAGGGTTGTTTATAGTTTCTCTTATCTAGTTGATGGAGAAGGAGATATGTTGTT
Organism: Nicotiana paniculata; assembly: GCA_005239505.1. Classification (NCBI taxonomy): domain Eukaryota; kingdom Viridiplantae; phylum Streptophyta; class Magnoliopsida; order Solanales; family Solanaceae; genus Nicotiana; species Nicotiana paniculata. Next base: position 116,648 of record ML343786.1, on the reverse strand, counting down.
GAGAGTTTTTGCATATAAAAAATTCTGAGTTGAAATAACACAGTAGGAAAAAGAAAAGCTAATGATGGTTGAGTTGCGGTGACATGAATTTCAGTTTTTTAAAAAAAATCTGCGAAAATTTAAAGTGATACACGCCCAAAAGGGCTCACTGGCTATTGTTTGGTTACTGGATAATTATTTTTACAAGAAAAAAACATTCATTAAAAAGGTAAAACGACATTCTTCATGTATGAACTGCAATGCCACATAATCTGCTTCAACAAAATATTGCTCATCATATCAATGCAAGCAATGATTAAGTGTCTTGCTCGATTGCCAAAAGTGACAAATATGTCCAAGGGGAGACGTCTTCCTCTTAACTAATTACAAAAGATTGAGCACAATTAAATTAAATTAGAAGGACAAAAAAGAGATGCAAGACGTTAAGCTTGAGGGCTTACATGTCCTTTAGTAAACTTAGAGGGTTGAATCAGCAAAAATAAAGGGAGATTTGCTATTTCATAGTAAGACAAAGCAGAATGAAAAAACAATTCTCACCCTTCCGTGAGCTTTTCATAATTTAGTTTTTCAAACCTGGAAAATGCTCAATCAGTTGTCATTAATAATCGATAAGAAATTGTATGATGCTTTCTTCTGCTCTTCACTATCTCTACTTTTGAATCAAGGAAAACAACCTTATTAGGGTATACACCATCTTGCAAAAAATCCAAGATCCCATCTACAAGGAACTCGTTCCGATATCTGCCTGGCTCGTAATAAGCTGGTAAAACAAGACCAGGTTCACTCAAAATAAAATTTAAGATGGTAGTGACAAGCGATTGAATGTAAGCTTAACAGTCACTCACCCTATTTCTGAGCTCCATTCCATCAGGAATAACTATTTTCATGCCTGCTCTTGCAGCAATACTGACTTTCCCCTAAAATTTCAAAAATCAGGAAGTATTAGAAAGCATTTAAAAGAAAACAGACGCCTGATAGTTTTTGAGATATATTCAAGTAAAAGATTCCTGAATATATTGCTTACAAACAAAAGTTGAATCAAAGTTGCATGTCGACACGACAAAGGCGTTTATTCAAAAAAATGAAGAAATAAAGCAAAACAAAACAAACAAAAGTTGAATCAAAGTAGCATGTCAACACGACAAAGGCATTTATTCAAAAAAATGAAGAAATAAAGCAAAACAATAAATAAATAAATAAATAAAGAAGACAAAGGTATCACAAAAAGAACAAAAGTAAGAATAAAAACAAAAAATAACAAAAAGTAAGACATGTATAATCCTGATGAGATTAATGCTTGCACATTTCTTACCTTGAGAGTTATGCCAGTTCCGAACCAAACATCCCCAGTCACCTTCAAGCTATCAAGTTCTATAATGCTTGGAATTGACTTGAAACGACTATGAAAATCATTAACCTGATCAACAATTTATGTATGTTAAATATATGTAATAAATTGATAAAAGAATGTTGCAAAGATAGAGGAACATATTTACATTTCCAAACTCGGGTCCTAGTTCAATAGAAGGATCCTTGGGATTTGCTCTTGCTGCATTTCTCACCAAAGTGCCTTCAGCTGAGGTGTAAAGATCTGACTGCAGAATATAATAATGAAGCGGAAGTTAGTAGATCTAGCGTCTAATATCGTGGGTAGAAAGTCCAGTTAACAAAATCATCCCTTCAACCTGCAAAATGAGCAAATCTGATGTTCTTTCAACTGGAAGATATCTTGACGATGGACTGTCAATAGCAAATGCTCGATCGAAAAACTGGAACACATGAGAAGGTAAGGTGACATAGAACATTAGAAAGAGCAACACAAAAACAAAGATTGGACAAGCTTTGATGTATATGCGTAACAATGTATTTCTACTTGAAGGTGTTATTGTTTCAGGAACATATCCTTTTGATTTTTGGATAATAATACCTTTGAACTAGTAAAACCCAGACCACTTCGCTGTAGTAACCTCTCAACGCAGCTCATACTCATCCACCTGAAAAGAAAAAAAGAGTCAAAATCTTTTGGTTCCTTTATCTTTTCCAGCATGAAAGGAAAAAAAAAACTAAACCACTTACATTGTATTGATTGATTTGACACTCTCCTTTGACTTTGAGCCACCAACAATGAAAAACAAAAATACGAAAATAAGATTTGTCATACAACGCAAATCATTGCAACTCTACTACACCACATTGTAACAGTTCACAAATAAATAAATTTACAGGGGGCGCAGGGATGAAGGCAACTGCTGAGCCCCACATACTGCTTTCTTGCGTTTTCTCAAATCTTTTGAAACTGTGGTGGGGTTATTTATAACAACTATTTGGTGATTTGGTTCAGCTAAAGTATAAAATTCGGACCTCTTGGGTGAAATTAAACGTTGTCAGAACAGGGAAATTATCAAACACACTGAAAATTCGGACCATGACCAACCTGAATCCTCGCTTCCTGAGGCGGAAGACCCCTCTCTTCTGTTCCTGAGGTGGTAGGCATCACCTGAAATATTGAAATTATATGCAGCAGCAAGCAGGTACGAAAAAGAGCTGAAACTAGCAGCTGTTTGGTGATACCTCGACGCAATGTTCTACGCTGTTCTTAATCAGATGACTCAGGATTTCTGAATAAACAAATCAAGGAGCTGCCCGAAACAATATCACTCAGAAGATAAAAGATTCCGATCACCTCATGAAGAAAAATAATACACAAGTTATAAAACCAGCACAAGGATACTTGGGTCAACAACTTCAGCAAGGTTATCTGACTGCAGCAGAAGGAAATACTCCTTACCCTGTAAGGCACATTGAAGTATGTTCCTTATTCACGTCCAAGTCAGAAAGCTTCACACAATTGAGAAATATATTTATATGTATATCTGCTGCGCACGCATGCCCATCGAAAGCCAAGAGAATCCATGCAATTACATGAAAGAATGTTCTGGATTCATTCTATGTGTTTAGATCAATAGCATAGAATACTCTTCCTAATTCTATCATAGTTATGAATCTCAATTTTAGGTGATAATCCTCATTTAATATAACTCATTTTCATGTAATGGGAATTTTCCTAGTTTAGAGTGGGCATGAAAGAATGTTCTGGATTCATTCTATGTGTTTAGATCAATAGCATAGAATACTCTTCCTAATTCTATCATAGTTATGAATCTCAATTTTAGGTGATAATCCTCATTTAATATAACTCATTTTCATGTAATGGGAATTTTCCTAGTTTAGAGTGGGCATGAAAGAATGTTCTGGATTCATTCTATGTGTTTAGATCAATAGCATAGAATACTCTTCCTAATTCTATCATAGTTATGAATCTCAATTTTAGGTGATAATCCTCATTTAATATAACTCATTTTCATGTAATGGGAATTTTCCTAGTTTAGAGTGGGCATGAAAGAATGTTCTGGATTCATTCTATGTGTTTAGATCAATAGCATAGAATACTCTTCCTAATTCTATCATAGTTATGAATCTCAATTTTAGGTGATAATCCTCATTTAATATAACTCATTTTCATGTAATGGGAATTTTCCTAGTTTAGAGTGGGCTAACCTACTATATAAAGGAGCTCTCTTTTAGGTTTGTTACCCAATTCAATAAGAAGCGTCATCTGGTATCAGTGCTTCTACAACCTTCTGAAGAGTAAAGTAGCTTAAGCTGCCTGCTTAAACAAAAAATTTCCTTATTTCATTAGTTTATTTTTATGGTATCTTTCCAGTGACGTCTGGTGGTAACACGCTACTTTTCGATGATTATTCTGGCGACATCACTGCTGTCGACCACTATTCCAACCATTCTTCGGGGCAAATTTTCAAGCAAACATTCCTTGCAACTTTTTCCTCTCTTGTTTTCTTCTTGGTATCAGAATAAGAGGTATTAAGCCCTTCACCTGAACATTGAATTTTAGTTGTGGTTCCAACAACTTTTTTGGTTACCTTTTAGCTGTTCAGTTCAAGCTACCGCCGATGATGTGGTACAGATCAGCATTTCTCTGCCTCTCCTTAATCATAGAAAAGAATTCCTCACCGTTTCTGCTATAGATAGCACTTTCTCCTACTACACAATTTCCAGTGATTTTTCCAGGAAATAATTCCAGCACCATTTTCCTTTTCGCGGATTATTCATTATTTCAGAGACACTATCACACGACTAGTTTACTCTTGACTTACAGTATTTCTTGTTTTCAAAATTGGCATACTCAAGTTAATTCACCACCTTGAGTATGATAGGATATGTTATAAGAGAATAAATGCAATTAAAATGTTAAAATTATCAAGATTTGTTCTATGTATTTAGGTATCTCACTGTGTAGGTAATTTTCCTTTTTTTACTAACAACATACCCGGTGTATTCCCACAAGTGGGGCCTGGGGTGGGAATTTTCCTTTTTTACTACCCTTCTTTATTTCATATAGTATGAATATTCCTTATTTTCATGTACCCTAATATCCAATATAAGGGTGCTCTTTTATGTTGCTAACATCTCAACTCAATCAGAAATTCTCTTTTCACAGTATGCATAGGAAAAGCAGCATAAAATAGTAAAACTTCTAACAGACCTGCTAAAGTCTTAGTTTTGCTAGCAATAAAACTGAAGACCACACATCTCTACCTGAGAAATTAGCGGTTCAAGTTTTCCACTGCTGTTCAAAGAAAGGAAAACCTCCAGCAGGTTGGAAGGATATCTACCATGTCAAAAAAGACATTAGGTGAGAAAAAGAAATTAGCTGAAACCAATAAAGTTCAAGATCTAAACAAGCTGAGCTTCATGGCAATCATTAAAAGGTTTAATTGTCATCAGAAAAGGAAATTATGTGCTTCAGTGAAAAACCAAAATAAGTGCCGATTAAATAAAAGTAGTGCAAAACCAGTGCACCCTAACGTATATTTAAAATATTTTTGAAATGCCTTAAGAAACTGAGGACATCATAATAGAGTCTTTTTTCTTTTTCTCAACTTCTTTCTATCAGAGAAAGATTCGACTTCCCTTCTTTTTTCTTTCAACTTCTTCTCTCTATCAGAGTGGGGCACATTGGGTAAAATCATTCTAACTTATCAAAAGAAGCATATCTACCCTTAAATTACACCATAGAATTCCTAGTGCAAGAATGACACATTTGCATCGTAATTTAAAATGCTAATACGTACAAGCAGATAGAGTTAGCAAGAGGAGCATAAGAGAGAGACTGGAAACATACAGTTTGTTCTGTGTGCTTGATTTATCAAGGATCCGTGAGCCTGGCATATCTTCAATATTTTCTTGTTGGTGTTGGCTCTACAAACCCATGATAAGAGCTTTTTACTTCACAAAAAACAAAAGAACAGAAAAAAGAAAAGACAGAAAACACATCACATGTCAGAATAAACAACAAACCTGAATGAAAGTGTGGATATTTTTATTCGGGTGCTTCTCCAACACCTAATTTAAGCAATCGGCTGATTAGTTTCCAGAAAAATCTCATTAAAGAACTCAAGAGTACAGGTGATATAAGATCAGTCACCTTCAGGATGCCATCATGTGTACTAGGAGTATTCATCATAAGCAATGGAATATTGCAACCATATTTCGAGTTAATGGACTGCAAACATACATAGAACCAGTTATCCAAAAATTATTCATTTCAAATTAGTGATAACCTCAAACAATGATTTGTATAAGAAAATGGGAAATACACTCTGGAAGGGCCAGAAAATGGCTTACCTCAATATGATTAACGACCAAATCCAGACAAGTAAATCCATGGCATACTTCAAGTGCAGATCTGCATATCAAAGCAACGGAAAATAAATAAACATAAAATCAAGACTAAGATCATTTATGAAAAGCAAACAAATTTAATTTGTAATTTGACTGCATTTACATGGATCCTTTATTTATTCTTCCAGAACACAACCATTTTTGTGATTGAACATTGTATTCACTAGATAAAAAAAAGGAATGTTTTTTCTAATACAGTAAAAGCTTCAAATCAGTACAGGTCATGAGTGAGCTCTCTTAATAGTAAAAGACATTTCCATGGATGTAGATAGACAGGTGAAGGTCTTCCACCCACCTTAACTTATATCTTCTTTTCTTCTAAGTTAAAAGGCAAAAAGTCAAATGCAATGACTTTAAAAGTCAACAAGGAACGCATGACTTATGGACATACTATAAAATGAAGATTAGAATAACAAGGTGCGTATGGCAAACAATATATGTAAAGATATAACAAAATTCTCAGATAATCCGCAGTCCAGAATTCATATCCTTAGACAGAGTGCTATTTAGCATATAAAATTTCTAAAACTGGAACATTGGACTACTCTACGGCACAAGATTGAGAATCAAAAAAGAAAGCCTTAAGTGTTATTACCAGGAGTTAATTGCAGATAAAATCTTATAACTGTAAAAGGGATTCTTCACTCTAATAACTAGTACAATAAAAGCACTTTCCTACAGACTGTAATCACTTAGGAATAACAAAAGGAGGAAAAGAGAACTTCTGAACATCAAACACAGTAAGAGAGGGAAATCCCCAAGTGTTTATTGAGAAATGAGACCAAAATTAAAGTTAACTGTCATTTTTACATAAGTGGAACATTTTATATGCGCAAAAGTAGTCACATTCAAATGGAAAGGAAGTTTTTGATATCTACGTGGTACCAAAAATTGCAGAATCTATGAAAGTTTAACGGGCATGAAGAACCTCCAGAGTGGAAAGGAAGTTGGTATCTGTGCAAGTGTGCCTAAAGCCCTCATACCACAGAATTAAAGAAGGCACTCTTAATCAAAGAAGAGAAATAAAAGACTTTCTATTTGGACAGATCACGTATATTACAAAGTTTCAGCTTTAAGTAAATAAAAATAATGTTAGAGCCACTAATCTTTTGGAATGTAATAATCAATCAGCATATCTTAACTCTCAACTGAGTGCTTACTTTGGTCCACTGAAACCCATATCTGATCCCAAGTTACTATTGAACTTTAACACGACAAGTTTGTCCAGTAGCTGCTTAATCTCTGTAAGATCTGCAGAAATAGGAGACCACGTGATTGATGTATCATTCGGATACATAAATAAAGCATGATTGAGTTGACTTAATGCCTACATCCCTTAAAAACCATAAGTATTTGTAAGAAGGAAAAAGAACCAATGAGATTTTTTTTTATAAAGAAGAATAACTAAGATTATAAGATCACATATTTACCCTCAGAAGCAGGTTCTAATCTTTCATAAGGCAGAACGTATATTTTATCCTTGCTAGCCATCTTGATCTTGTCAAGTTGTTCAGCTTCCTCTCTGCATCCAGATTGCATTCAGGGGGGGAAAGTTTCAATAAAACAGTGAATTAAAACTTGAACACTGCCAGAACTAATAAAGTTAGACGACTCAAACATACAAAATTACAACTCTCTAACTATGTCTATATACCAAAACCATTTCAAATACTTCAAGTCTTCAACTGTACACGTGTAGCTGTTCTATAGCTAGTTAGCATGAAGAGATCATCGTTAGACGAAATTGAATCATCAAAGCAGTAACTTAAGATACATAAGTGGTTTTCCAATTAAGTAAGCTGATAAGGAACTAATCATCTCTTGTTGCATTGCAGGTTGGCTGGACAACTATGGACGATCCATTGCATTCTCATTGTTTAATATTTCCTGGGTGTTACCAATGACAGTGGAGGTAGCAAAACAAGTTGGAGATAAAAGAGGATCTTCTCTTTTAGAGAATAGAATGAATAGATAAGGGGATTGTTCCATAATAGTGAGAGCGATGTAGAAAGCATCAAAATATCTATCTAAATTTTATGAGCAGTTGGAATAAATTGCAGAAGATGTTTCAGTCAATTTTGGAATGTAAATTTCAACACTGTGGCTTTTCATGTTAATTATGTGGTTCTTAGTTAGTTCTAATCATGTTAACTGAAGCTTATGCTGCTACTTTAGACAGTTATACCTTTTCTCTGAGACGGTACTTTAGACAGTTATACCTTCGGCTGTTATTCCAAGAAATTCTACCCAATTTCTTCTTTTCTTCTAGTCTCACTATAATTCTAGATTTTCCTTTTCTCCTAGCTTTCAATACCACAGTGTATTATTCATTATCCAACCGTCACAATAAGGTGATCAAATAGGTAAAGTTAACTTCTCATTTCCTGCAGAACAGCTAGTCCCCTAGATACACTATCCTCACCGAGTATAAAAAACAACCTGTCATAGTGCCATGATAACTAGGTAGAGTTAACACGATATCCCCGTTAAGTCACTGAGATAGGCACTAATAGACAGACACACGTATGAGTTCCAATTCATTGACACCCAAAACAAGCACAATAACACAGTTTAGACGATTAAGGAGAATTTCAAATACTACTAAGAAGTGATAGTACCTAATTTCAGGCTTCGCAGTCGCAGAAGCTCCCAAAGCAGCATTCAACCTTCTCTGCTCATAAAGGAAAGTCTTTGTAATCAAATTACAAAACAAATACACAAATTGCACCGAATCACTTGCGGGCACGGGATAGGTAATTTTCTTGTAAGTGTCCCACGGCATACTCGAATCAACAAGACCCACAATCGGAATTTGCAACTTAGAAGCTTCCTGAATCACAGAAGACTTCCTCTCCGTATCAAAGATCACCACACAATCAGGCGGCTGCACAGCCGCAAGGTTCAACTTCTTATTCCGACCTCGAAACTTTCTTGGACTCGAACTATTTGTTAAAAAGCCTCCAAGACGCCAGGAAGTATCATTCCTGCATCCAATGGTTTTGGTCATCTGATCGATGATTTCGTCGAAAAGGGTGTTGGTGTTGACAAAAATGAAGCGGGCTCTGTTGCGAACGAGCTCGCCAATGAAGGAACAGGCGTTGCGGAGGCAGATGAGTGTCTTGTCGGAATCTATGATTGTCATTGCGTTTCGGCTGCCGCATGAGTAGATTTTGAAGTGGTGTGCCGCCACACGACGACCCAAATGGGCATTGGTGCTAAGGAGCTTTTGGATTACTACTGAATGGATTGTCATTTTGGGGAATATTTGGAAATGGGTTGATGAAAAAGTTGTAAATTAGTAAAGAAAAATAGTTGTTCTTTCTTGTAGATGCATTAAGTTGAGTAACAAGGCTTTAGATCTATGAGTTGCTATATTCCAATGGCAAATTGCAGGTTGAGGGAGATTCAGGGTTTAAGGGTTTGAGCACAAGACCAGCTGAGGCCTGAGTGTAGCTACTTGCGCCTCCGGCCGCTAAAGTCGTCCAATTGTATTTGGCAAGGGTTAACCGGTTCGGTTCGGTCCTTCTGTCAAGGGACCGGTTTTGGGCTGAGAACTTCTTTTCTTTTTTGGTTCGTACACGAATCAGGTGGTTCTTTTAATTCTTTTTACATGAAAATTTTAATAAATTAAATTTAGGTATACTGACAGATTAAGAATGTGAAAGAGTAGTTTCAAATTTTGATAAATTTAAAATTTCGACTTACAACTTAATATTACATATCAAAATTAAACAATATAACTTGACAATCTTCAAAAAGAAATAGTGCAAATTGAAACTCTAATTATTTTATTGATCATTTAACCTAATAAGTCTTCAACTTCAAACATGGTAATTTCATCCAAATTATTCATTGATTCCTTCAATATGTATTAACCAAATTTATGAATTAAACAAGTACATCCAAAGTTCCTCGTGGTAGTCAACTTCTTTCTTCACCAAGTTGCATTCGTCCCTAACTTAATGCACTTTCTAATATTATAGTTAAAAATTGAATCGTTAAGATATCAATATATCACCGAGTGATGGACAAAATACGATGCTATCTTGTATTTTTTCTTTAATCATTTTAGAATATTAAAAGCATTTTGGTCCTCGGATCCTGTTATAAATAAAATTCAAGTTTATTAAATTGTGAACTAATATCCATATTTGTGATGGTATCTTATTCATGATATCAAGAGCGTACTTAAACAACTGGAAGATAAAGTAGGGATTATTGGTCAAGCAATCCTGAAAAATGTGTGACAATCATCAACATTTGGAAGATAGGTAGTGATTATTGGTCAGCATCTTTAGCCGTGTGTGTAACGATCCGGTCTGTCGTTACGTAAAAACCTGCATTTAAATTATTTTTATTGACTTGTTATTAATTGGTTATTTTATTATTTATGTGTTAGAGTTGATAGGCTTGAAATCGGAATGGTTAAATGAGAATTCAGTAACTTAGTCTTTAAAAATAGCCTTATAATGGGAAAAGTCAATTGAGAGTTGACTTATTGGTAAACGACCTCGGAATGCAGGTTTTATGGCTCGGATAGCTTTGTGAGGTGATTTGGGACTTAGGAGTGTGTTCGAAATATTTTTGTGATGTCCGGTGTAGAATTTAGGCCATTCGCGTTCGCAGGTCAGGGACCACGTTCACAGGTCAGGGACCGCGTTCGCGTAGTATTGGGGGGGGCTGTTCTTCACGTTCACGGTGGCCCTCCGCGAACGCATAAAACATTACCTGGGCAGACTATTAAAAACCCAATTCCGAGGGTTTAAGTTATTTTTCACCATTTCCGAATTTTGGAGCTCGGGAGAGGAGATTTAGAAGACTTTTTCACCTGGGTATTTTGGGTAAGTGATTCCTAACCATTATAGGTCAATTTCCATGATTCTAATCTTCAATTCCACTTTAAATTTCGAATTTCTTGAGAAGAGAATGGGATTTTGGGGCTTGAGAATTAGAGACCTTTAGGAGTCGATTTGAGGGGTCAAAGAGACTCCGATTTTGATGTTCTTTATATGTACGAAATCGTGGGTGGATGAAGAACATTTTTCTATAAAAATTTCTGAGTTTCGGGACGCGGGTCCGAGGGTCGGATTTTGACCAATTTCGTGTTTTTGGGTGAATTTTGATATTTTCATTTGGAAATCGTTCCTTAAGCATATATTGATGATAAAAATCTGAACTTGGTAGATTTGGAGCACTCGGAGGCCGAATTTAGAGGCAAGGGCACTGCAGAGTAGTGTGTTAGCCGGTTTTTAGGTAAGTAACGCTTCCAAACTTGTAACTGAGGGTTCGAAACCCCAAACTATTTGTTATTTGTTGTTAATTAAGGTGACGCACTTGCCAAGTGACGGGAATGCGGGCATTTACTGAATAATTATAGCCTGGCTTATCCCATGGCATTGTCTACTGGTTATTCCAGATTGATATTGTATTGTGAAGGTAGTAATTACTTTGAACGAAATAGAAAACTTGCTAAGTATAAATGTTAAGGCTTCACGCCGATGGGTTTAGACCAGAATAGTCGATTATTGCTGTCTCTATCTATGATTATTGCTTTCATATAATCAGTCATGTTATAGTATATATTTCATGCCTCAGTCTCGTAAGTTGCTAGTATATTTTATATTATCATTGTTTTGGGATGCATTGCATATGTTAGAGCATTCTAAGTGAGACTGGAAGGCACCGACTGAGTGAGGCTTGGAGCCTGGTTTTGAGACAGTCATGAGGTCGGACTGCACACCGCAGCGATCCTGAAATCATGCCTTCGTTGGCTTGATATAGCGCTTGGACTGGAAGGAGCCCCTCCGGAGTCTATACATCCCCAGTGAGCGCACAGATATTCCGGAGATGGATTTCTCCGTGGTTGTTATGTTCCAGAGATGGATTTCTCCGTGGTTATTATGTTCCGGAGATGGATTTCTCCGTGGGGATGGATCAACCTTTTTCCTCAGTACTTAGTGACTATGTCACTTGTGTTTATGTAATATCCATGGGCCTGAAGGCCGTATTCTAGTACTGAGTGGACCACCTTATGAGAGCTTGATTAATGAGTACACATCATTCATGATTCTATATGCATTCATGCTAGTATGCAGGGTTACAGACATATCTTGATACATCGTATTTATTTCCTGATATATTACTGTCATGTCCAATTTATATACTATTGTTTGAATTGTCGTAGGTTTAGTCTGTCACTACCTCTCAGCCCGTAGTTTGGTTTTGTTACTACTGAGTTGGTGTACTCACGTTACCCCTGCACCTTGTGTGCAGATCCAGGTACAGAGGAGTTCAGCTCGGGTCAGGGAGCACATCAGTTTCATCAGAGTTGACGAGGTAGCAGCTGGTGACCGTGATCTCGTCTTCTCTTTCCTTTCTACCTGTCGTATTTATTTTCAGACTATGTTAGTCATTTCTTTTGATTTTATTAAGTATTAGCAGCTCATGACTGTGTGACACTGGATCCGGGGTTAGTAAGGTTGGTCTTTTAAATTTCATAAACTGGTTTTTATCAAAAATATTGGGTTTATTATTAATATTATTATTGATTTCGGACTTGTTAAAAATGGCATTTTATGGGAAATTGTATTTAGTTAGATAAAATGGGTAACTTGCCTGGTTCCACGACAGGCGCCATCCCGACTCTAGAAATGGGTCGTGACAAGTTGGTATCAGAGCCAGGTTAAATAGGTCTCACCAGTAATGAGTAGGTTTAGTAGAGTCTTGCGGATCGGTACGGAGACGTTTGTACTTATCTTCGAGAGGCTGCAAAACCTTTGGGAAAAATATCACATTCTTTGAATTATGTCATGCGACTCTATTGAACTCTGAAACTAAACTTCTGTTGTTTTCATTCTCTCACAGATGGTGAGGAATCGTGCTAATGATAGTGGTGACCAGATCCCAGTAGGACCAACCCGAGGTCGGGGCCGTGGTCGCGGTCGTGGCAGAGAGAGGGGTGCAGCCAGGGCAGCACCTATGGTCCCTCCCGTTACTCAGGAGCAGATCCCCGCAGCTGAGATTCCGGCGGGGCAGACTCAGGCACCAGCAGTGCCTATTGTGATTACGGGTCTTCAGGAGACCCTAGCCCAGGTTTTGACGGTGTGCACCAGCTTGGCACAGGCCGTCGCTATGTCCACTATTGTTACTACTCCTCAGGCCGGGGGAGGCATCCATACTCCAGCTGCCCGGAAACCCGAGCAGGTCACCCAGGGACTTCAGACACCTGGGGGAGCCCCAGTGCAGCAGATTGCTCCGACACAGGATTATGTAGTCCCAGCCTTAGCTGACGATGAGCAGCGTAGGTTGGAGAGGTTCAGCAGACTCCAGCCTCTGACTTTTAGGGGTACAGAGGGCGAGGATGCCCAGGATTTATTGGACAAGTGTCAGAGGATACTACATACTGCAGGGATATTAGAGGCCATCGAGGTTCCATTCACTACATTCCAGTTCTCAGGAGGTGCACTTGCTTGGTGGGAGGCCTATGAGAGGCGCAGACCCGCTGATGCAGCGCCCCTTACATGGCACCAGTTCTCCATTCTCTTTCTGGAGAAGTATATACCACATTCTCGTAGAGAGGAGTTGCGCAGAGAGTTCGAGCAGTTGCGTCAGGGAGACATAACCGTGACGCAGTATGAGATGAGGTTCTCTGAGTTAGCCTGTCATGCCATCTGGCTAGTTCCCACAGATAGGGAGAGGATTCAGATATTTGTTGATGGTCTTTCTTACGAGCTACCGGTTTTTCTGACCAGAGAGAGGGTATCCAGTGCTTCTTTTGAGGAGGTAGTTGACGTAGCCAGGTAGATTGAGTCAGTGCGCCGCCAGGAGCGTGTTGAGAGGGAGGCCAAGAGGCCTCGAGGTTATGGTAATTATAGTGGTGATCACTCGGGAGGTCAGTCCAGGCACAACAGAGGCAGACCATTCAGGCCTCCTCCGCCAACCCGTCTAGCTTACAGTGGTGCTTCATCAGGACACAGTCCCCGTAGCTCTCATCCGGACCGTTCCTCATTCAGTGCACTTCCAGCCCAGACCTCATCTCGGCCACCATCAGTTCAGGGTTCCTCAGCACATGGTTCTTCTAGCAGCTACCCAGGTCCCAGGGGTTCCCTTCATTCCCCATCGCCAATTGCTGGTAGAGGTTGTTTCGAGTGTGGGGATCTGGGTCACATCAAGAGGTATTATCCCCGCCTTACTGATAGTTCATTTCAGCACAGGAACCAACCTCCAGCTTCAACACCAGTTACTACACCACCCGCTCAAGCAACTAGGGGTGGAGGTCAGTCAGGCAGAGGTCGCCCAGAGGGGGAGGTCGGTCATGTGGAGGGCAGGCCCGTTTCTACGCACTTCTGGGAAAAACAGATGCCATGGCTTCAGATGAGTGATTACATGTATTATCTCAGTCTGTCACCGGGATGCTGCAGCATTATTTGATCCTGGTTCTACGTATTCATATGTTTCTTCATACTTTGCACATTTCTTGGATACACCCCGTGAGTCCTTGTTTTCAGCTGTTCATGTGTCGATTCTGGTGGGGGATACTGTTGTGGTAGACCGGGTGTATCGGTCTTGTATTATATCTATTGGGGTCGGGAGACCCGAGTAGATCTATTATTACTTAGCATGATTGACTTCGATGTGATTTTAGGCATGGATTGGCTATCTCCATACCATGCGGTTCTCGATTGTAACGCCAAGACTGTGACCTTAGTGATGCCTGGATTTCCAAGGATTGAGTGGAGAGGTTCGGTAGAGTACATGCCTAGCCAGGTGATTTCTTTTCTGAAGGCTCATCGTATGGTAGGGAAGGGGTGTGAGTCTTATCTGGCCTTTGTGAGGGATGTTAGTAGTGAGACTCATTCCATTGATTCTGTTCCCGTGGTCTGTGAGTTCTCGGACGTTTTCCTAGCAGACCTGCCAGGCATGCCACCTGACAGGGACATTGATTTTGGTATCGACCTATTGTCTGAGACCCAGCCTATCTCTATTCCTCCTTACCGCATGGCCCCAACAGAGTTGAATGAATTGAAGGAACAACTTCAAGAACACCTAGATAATGGGTTTATTCGGCCTAGTGTGTCGCCTTGGGGTGCACTAGTGTTGTTCGTAAAGAAGAAGGATGGATTCATGTGTATGTTCATTGACTATAGGTAGATGAACAAGGTTACGATGAAAAACCGGTATCCTTTGCCCCGTATTGATGACTTGTTCGATCAGCTTCAGAGAGCTAGGGTATTCTCCAAGATCGACTTGAGGTCTGGGTACCATCAGCTGAAGATTCGGGATTCTAATATTCCGAAGATCGCTTTTAGGACCAAATATGGCCACTATGAGTTTCTGGTTATGTCTTCTAGGTTGACCAATGCCCCAGCCGCGTTCATGCATTTGATGAACATCGTGTTTCAGCCTTACCTTGATTAATTCGTTATTGTGTTCATTGATAACATCCTGGTGTACTCTCGTATCCAGGAGGAGAACGCTTAGCATTTGAGGGTTGTGTTGCAGATATTGAGAGAGGAGAAGTTTTATGCAAAGTTCTCCAAATGTGAGTTTTGGCTTGGTTTAGTAGCTTTCTTGGGTCACATAGTGTCTAGTGAGGGTATTCAGGTTGACCCGAAGAAGATAGAGGCGGTGCAGAGTTGGCCCAGACCTTCTTCAGCTACGGAGATTAGGAGTTTCTTGGGTTTGGCGGGTTATTAGCATCGCTTTGTGGAGGGATTTTCTTCTATTGCTTCACCTTTGACCAGATTGACCCAGAAGGGTGCTCCCTTCAGATGGTCCGATGAGTGCGAGGAGAGCTTTCAGAAGCTCAAGTCAACATTGACTACAACTCCAATATTGGTATTGCCTACAAGTTCGGGTTCTTACAGAGTCTATTGTGATGCTTCTAGAGTTGGATTGGGAGCGGTTTTGATACAGGACGGTAGGGTGATTGCCTACGCGTACAGACAGTTGAAGGTACATGAGAAGAATTATCCAGTGCACGATCTTGAGTTAGGTGTCATTGTTCATGCCTTAAAGATTTGGCGGCGTTACTTGTATGGGGTACAGTGTGAGATCTTCACTGATCATCGTAGCTTGCAGTATCTGCTAAGGTAGAAGGACTTGAATTTATGCCAGAGGAGATGGTTAGATCTTCTTAAGGACTATGACTTAACTATTCAGTATCACCCGGTAAAGGCCAATATAGTGGCCGATGCCTTGAGTCGCAGAGCCGGGAGTTTGGGGAGCCTAGCTTACCTTTCAGTAGCGGAGCGACCGTTAGCACTTGATGTTCAGGCTTTAGCGGGACAGTTGGTAAGATTGGATTTGTCAGAACCTCCGCGAGTGGTAGCTAGCATGGCTTCCCGGTCTTCTTTATTTGATCAGATTAAGGCACGACAGTATTATGACCACCACTTGTTAGTTCTTCAAGATAGAGTTAGCCGGGGTGATGCCCGGGATGTGACTATCGATGATGACGGGGTTATGAGGATGCAGGTCCGTATTTGCGTGCCCAATGTGGATGGTATCGGGAGTTAATATTAGCAGAAGCTCACATTTCGCGGTATTTTATTCATCCGGGTGTCGCGAAGATGTACCAGGATCTGAGGCAGCAGTATTGGTGGAGGCGGATGAAGAGAGATATTGTTGAGTATGTAGCACAGTGTCTCAACTGCCAACAGGTCAAGTATGAGCACTAGTGACCAGGTGGATTACTTCAGAGGTTAGATATTCCAGAGTGGAAGTGGGAGCGAATCACCATGGATTTTGTAGCTGGGATTCCACGAACTTCGAAGAGTTTTGATGCTATTTGGGTCATTGTGGATAGATTGACCAAGTTCGCGCACTTCATTCCTGTCAGCACTTCTTATACTTTAGAGCAGTTAGCTGGTATTTACATTAAGGAAATTGTATGGCTGCATGGAGTTCCGGTTTCTATTATTTCTGACAGGGGTACTCAGTTCACATCTCAATTTTGGAGGGCCATACAGAGAGGTATGGGTATTGAGGTAGAGTTGAGCACTGCATTTCATCCTTAGACCGACGGGCAGTCGGAAAGTACTATTCAGATTCTAGAGGACATGTTATGGGCTTGTGTGATTGATTTTGGTGGTTCATGGGATCAGTTCCTGCCACTAGCGGAGTTTGCATATAACAACAGCTACCAGTCCAGTATTCAGATGGCCCCGTATGAGGCTTTATATGGTAGGAGGTGTAGATCTCCGGTTGGTTGGTTCGAGCTTGGTGAGGCTAAGTTATTGGGCACAGATTTGGTTCATGTGCGTTGGAGAAGGTGAAGTTGATTCAGGAGCGACTTCGCACGGCGCAGTCTAGACAAAAGAGTTATGCGGACCGGAAGGTTCGGGATGTATATTTTATGGAAGGGGATAAGGTATTGCTAAAGGTATCACCCATGAAGGGTGTTATGAGGTACGGAAAGATAGGAAAGCTAAGTCCGTGGTTTATTGGTCCCTTCGAGGTGCTTCAGAAGGTTAGAGAGGTGGCTTATAGTCTTGCCTTGCCACCCAGTCTATCGAGTGTTCATCCAGTATTCCATGTGTCGATGCTCATAAAATATGTTGGTGACCTGTCTCATGTGTTAGACTTCAGCACAGTTCATCTTGAGGATGATATGTCTTATGAGGTAGAGCTAGTGACTATTTTGGCTTGCGAGGTCAGAAAGTTGAGGTTAAAGGAGATAGCTTCAGTAAAGGTCCATTGGAGAGGTCAGCCAGTGGAGGAGGCTACTTGGGAGACCGAGCGGGAGATGCAGAGCAAATATCCTCGCTTGTTTGAGACTCCGGGTATGTTTCTAGACCCGTTCGAGGACGAACATTTGTTTAAGAGGGGAGAATGTAACAACCTGGTCTGTCGTTACATAAAAACCTGCATTTAAATTACTTTTATTGACTTGTTATAAATTGGTTATTCGGTTATTGATGTGTTAGAGTTGATAGGCTTGAAATCGGAATGGTTAAATGAGAATTCAGTAACTTAGCCTTTAAAGATAGCCTTATAATGGGAAAAGTCAACTGAGAGTTGACTTATTGGTAAACGACCATGGAATGCGGATTTTATGGCTCGAATAGATTTGTGAGGTAATTTGGGACTTAGGAGTGTGTTCGGAATATTTTTTTGATGTCCGGTGTAGAATTAGGCTTGAATTGGCGAAAGTTCGAATTTGGCGATATTCGGTCGGCAGTGAAAAATAGGCTATCGGGGTCGGAATGGAGTTCCGACAATTGGAAAAGGTTCGTAATGCCATTTTGGATGTGTCTGCAAAATTTCACGTTAATCAGAGTGGTTTTGGATGGTTTCAACATCATTGGTGGATTTTAGAAATTTCAAAGTTCTTAAGCTTGAATCCATGCAATTTTGATGATTTTGATGTTATGGGACATGTTTTTAAGGCTCGACCAAGATTAAATAAGGTATTTGGGTCAGTTGGTAAGTTTGGTTGAGGTCCCGGGGGCCTTGGGTATGTTTCGAATGCCCAACGGGTTAGTTTTGGACTTATGAGGGGATCAGATTTTGCTGCAGCTGGTTTCCTCTTATGCGTTCGTATGGAGGTGACCGCGAACGCATAAGCTTATTCTGGCTCCAGGGAATTTTTCTCTTCGCATTCGTGGTGAGTAGAACGTGTTCGCATAGGGTTATTTTGGCTTCAGGAGATTTTGCTCTTCGCGTTCGCGGTCAGCAGGACGCGTTCGCATAGGGTCGAGCTGTGGTCCCAGGGGTCAGGGTCATTGCCCTTCGCGTTCGCAGGTCAGGGACCGCGTTCGCGTAGTATTGGGGGGGGTGTTCTTCGCGTTCGCAGGGTCCACATCATGTTCGCGTAGGCCATTTCCTCGGCCCATCAATTTTACTCTTCGCGTTCGCGGTGGCCCTCTACGAATGCATAGAACATTACCTGGGCAGACTATTAAAAACCCAATTCCGAGGGTTTAAGTTATTTTTCACCATTTTTGAATTTTGGAGCTCGGGAGAGGAGATTTTAGAAGACTTTTTTACCTGGGTGTTTTGGGTAAGTGATTCCTAACCATTATTGGTCAATTTCCGTGATTCTAATCTTCAATTCCACTTTATTATTCGAATTTCTTGAGAAGATAATGGGATTTTGGGGCTTGAGAATAAGAGACCTTTAGGGGTCGATTTGAGGGGTCAAACAGACTTCGATTTTGGTGTTCTTTATATGTACAGAATTGTGGGAGGATGAAGAACACTTTTCTATAAAAATTTCCGAGTTTCGGGACGCGGGCCCGGGGGATTAGGTTTTGACCAATTTCGTGTTTTTGGGTGAATTTTGATATTTTCAATTGGAAATCGTTCCTTAAGCATATATTGATGATAAAAATCTGAACTTGGTAGATTTGGAGCACTCGGAGGCCGAATTTAGAGGCAAGGGCACTGCGGAGTAGTGTGTTAGCCGGTTTTGAGGTAAGTAATGCTTCCAAACTTGGAACTGAGGGTTCAAAACCCCAAACTATTTGATATTTGCTGTTAATTAAGGTGACACACTTGCCAAGTGACGGGCATGCGGGCGTTTACTGAGTAATTGTAGCTTGACTTATCCCATGACATTGTCTACTGGTTATTTCAGATTGATATTGTACTGTGAATGTAGTAATTACTTTGAACGAAATAGAAAACATGTTAAGTATAAATGTTAAGGCTTCAGCCCGATGGGTTTAGACCAGAATGGTCGATTATTGTTGTGTCTATCTGTGATTATTACTTTCATGTACTCAGTCCTGTTATAGTATATGTTTCATGCCTCAATCTCGTAAGTTGCTAGTTTATTTTATATTATCATTGTTTTGGGTTGCATTGCATATGTTAGAGCATTCTAAGTGAGACTGGAAGGCACTGACTGAGTGAGGCCTGGAGCCTGGTTTTGAGACAGTCATGAGGTCGGACCGCACACCGCAACGATCCTGAGATCATGCCTTCGTTGGCTTGATATAGCGCTTGGGCTGGAAGGAGCCCCTCCGGAGTCTATACACCCCCAGTAAGCGCACATATATTCCGGAGATGGATTTCTCCGTGGTTGTTATGTTTCGGAGATGAATTTCTCCGTGGTTATTATGTTCCGGAGATGGATTTCTCCGTGGGGGACGGATCAACCTTTTTTCTTAGTACTTAGTGATTGTGTCACTTGTGTTTATGTAATATCCGGGATGGACTTCCCTAGGCCTGAAGGTCGTATTCTAGTACTGAGTGGACCACCTTATGAGAGCTTGATTAATGAGTACACATCATTCATGATTGTATATGCATTCATGCAAGTATGCAGGGTTACAAACATATCTTGATACATCATATTTATTTCCTGATATATTACTGTCATGTCCAATTTATATACTGTTATTTGAATTGTCAGAGGTTTAGTCCGTCACTACCTCTCAGCCCGTAGTTTGGTTTTGTTACTACTGAGCTGGTGTACTCACGTTACCCCTGCACCTTGTGTGCAGATCCAGGTACAGAGGAGTTCAGCTCGGGTCAGGGAGCACATCAGTTTCATCAGAGTTGACGAGGCAGCAGTTGGCGACCGTGATCTCGTCTTCTCTTTCCTTTCTACATGTCGTATTTATTTTCAGACTATGTTAGTCATTTCTTTTGATTTTATTAAGTATTAGCATCTCATGACTGTGTGATACTGGATCCGGGGTTAGTAGGGTTGGTCTTTTAAATTTCATAAACTGGTTTTTATAAAAAATATTGGGTTTATTATTATTATTATTATTATTATTATTATTTATTTATTTATTTCGGACTTGTTAAAAATGGCATTTCATGGGAAATTTTATTTAGTTAGATAAAATGGGTGGCTTGCCTGGTTCCACGACAGGCGCCATCACGACTCTGGAAATGGGTCGTGACACTGTGATAATAATAATAAATGTTACACTCGATAAATTTTCGTAGATTTTATTTTACTTCAAAATGTTCTCATGGCATAATTTAACTGATTCTAAGTTGTTGGGGTGGTAGGCATACATGTGTGATGTTGTAGGTCTGAATAATTTTTGACCATACCCAACTTGGTACTATTTTAGTGTAAGTATTTCTTTCAGGTCTAATATTGATATTTTAAATTTTTATTTTACTCTTAATAGGTTTTATCAACAAAAAAAAACTACAAAAATATTCACATACTTATAGTACAAATTTCATTTTTTATTATAAAGAGAAAAAGAAATTTTACAAATAAAAAATTGCTTTCTTTTAATTAATATTTTAATAAGCAAGCTATAGAATTTTTCTTAGTATCATGTAAAGTACATATAAATATTTAATTTTTCTATATTGTAAGAAATGTTGGTTATTCTTCTTATCTTCATAATTTTATTAGCTTTTAAAATAAAAGACAAAAAAAAGAAATTCAAATTCAAAAATGAAGTAAAATCACATTAAACAAACTTTATTTAAAATTTGATTTTACTTTAAAAATCAAACACCATAATCCCCATTTCCCCCCGTATCCCTCACATATCCACCCCTCACTTCACACTTCTCTCACTCTTCTCACCACTTTCTCACATCAGTTATACAACATACACATCTATACATAGACACACTTCAGAAATAAAAAGGGAGAGAGATGAAAAAATGAGAGGAAATCAGCGAAATTCAACCACAAAATTCACCTCAAATACATCGAAATAACCACCCTTTCCCACCAAAAAAATGCAGCAGCAAATCTCCTCTGAAAATATGTGAAAACCTAGTAGAAAATCACCTTCTCCATCCTTAAACTCAGCTGAAAATCATCACTAAACCCAGCTGGAATCGACTTCGAAAGAGCTCCAAAGTTGTTGCGAAAACAGTCTGAAAAAGCCTCTGACAAGGTCTTGGTTTGAGGTTCCGGCGTATGGTCAGTTAGGAGTTTGCCGGCGAATCTCTGACTTTGTTTCTGGATCTCTTCACTTCGAGTGATGTTCTGTATTTGTTAGAGATCTGTTCTTATCACTATATTTGAAAGCCATTGGATATTCAAGGTACATCTCCTTATTTCCATCATTATGTTGGCTAAGCTTCAAGCTTTAAAGTTTTGGTTTAATGCGGTTATGTTGATTGTTTAAGTGTTAAATCAATATGAAAGTTTTGAGTGTTTGTTGTTCTCCGATTAATTGGTGATATTTATATTATTGTGTTCAAATAAATCTTTTGCTGGATGCAAATCTTGGTTAAGAGTTGGAAGAGGATATTGTTCTTGTCAAGATTTGGGCTTTCAAATCTTTATGTTTGGCAATGAAATATCAATCTTGAGTTGAAAGAGTTAAATGGGTTACTGTTTTAGTTTAGTAAGTATGTTGGGTTAACACGAGCTTTCACATTTATTACAATGTTCTCTCTTGTGAATTATAAACGTAGATAACTAGAATTAATAATTGAAGTTTTTTTGTTGGTTTATATTACTATATTCTACTTATTTAAATTGATTCTCCATTATTTGTTAACATGTAAAAATATTTAGATTGAAAATTTAGTTTATAATGAGCTAAATATTTAAGTCTAGTGGTTTAATGCACATGAGAGCTCTAATTGTTAAATATTCTTAGGTTAACTCATCTTTCATA
This sequence comes from Nicotiana paniculata, assembly GCA_005239505.1. Taxonomy (NCBI): domain Eukaryota; kingdom Viridiplantae; phylum Streptophyta; class Magnoliopsida; order Solanales; family Solanaceae; genus Nicotiana; species Nicotiana paniculata. Next base: position 94,326 of record ML343786.1, on the reverse strand, counting down.
ACTAATTTATTAATTTCTTCCACAATACATTTTATACCTCATGACTTTACAAAAATATCAAAGCAATTTCAGAAATAACATCAAAATCGTTCGTATGCTTTTAGGCTCGCTCTTAATTAAATCATCGTGATTATGTATACGTTCACGTGACATAATTGCGATTTCCAAACTTAAAATCAAGGTATGCGTTCACGCAACTTTGGCAAAATAATCTTAATAATAATAAGCTATAAAAATAAATGTCTCGAATTTGAAAATAATTTAAATACTCTAAAACACTAGAAAAATCATGTGTTCATACCAGAACTTTGGATTGATATGCTTAAGTAATAAAAGGGTCATGTGCGCATTCCCACGCCTCGATGCCTCTAAATGTAAAATAATTTTGTTTTAATCATGTGTAGATCTTGTATCTTGGTTTAACATCCAACTTCAAAGAGGAATACCTTGTGTGCATACCGCATCTTGGTGAACACAATTAATAACATGCAATAATTAATTAAGTGGTAATAGGCAAATCATAACCAATACAATGCAAGAATAGCCAAAAATTGATTTAAGCCTTACATCAGTCAATAAAAGTGATTGTGCTAGAACCAGGGGACTCGAGGGGTACCTTATACCTTTCCCTCGGTCAACAGAATTCCTTACTCAGTTTTCTATTTTCGTAGACCATAAATTAGGATTCAAAGCTTCCTTTTGATAATGGATTCAAATAAAAGGTGACTTGGAACACCAATGTCACGACCCAAACCGATGGGACGCGACGGACACCCTGTACCTTACTCAACCGAGTATCAATATAAAGTATCTTTCGTATCATTTTATCATAGGTAAATGTACCCAAGTAAAGTATGGGGAAATGCAAACTTATACATATGACATATTGGCCTACAAGATAAAAAATGATCACTCGTACATTGAATGTAGGCCAACAAATCCATACAATCTTTCATATACATGACATACGTCCACAAGCCTCTAAGAGTACATAAACTTCATAAGGCCAAGACAAGCCAGTCAATGCATGTCTAAATCATACTAACCAAATAAGCAACTTTGGAGCAAATGGAGCGCACCTACATCTCCCGTTGAGCTGATAGCCTATTTGGAGTACTCTCAACCTATCTATCGAGAACTGCGGGCATGAAATGCAGTGTCCCTAGACAAAAGGGATGTCAGTACAAATGATGTACCGAGTATGTAAGGAATGAAAATTTGTAAACAATAGTCATGAGAGAAACATGGAGTAAAAGACTCAACATGTATATCTGAAATTATGAATAGCTATGTGAATAATTTAATATTATAATGTCATTCATATGCGTATAAATATCATACCATGCATGGTTATATGCTTTCATAACATCGTCAAGCCTTTGAGGGCATCCCATCATATCATTTCGGCCACTATGGGCAAATCATCAACGTATACCAGCGATCAGGTGATGGTGCGTATATAATGCAGTAACCTTTTCCCATATCCCATATACATATAATATACATATATACGCGTATATCACACCATCTGGTCATGGGTTAATGTACATGTATAAATGAATGCAATGCATGAGAAATACGTAAATAAAATCTTTCGGAGTGTCATAAGACCATTATACCTCGGATTAACATCATGAAATAAACTGTATCAACTTACGTATTTTCTAAGACCCATGAACAAATGATCGAATAATATGACACATGGGGAATCAAGAACATAAGTATCTCTAGCATTTCTATGAACAAAATCATTTATGAATTTTGAGCATTTGTTCGTTTCGTATGTATCATATGGATCATGCCAAAAAGAAAGAAAGAATAAATTTAACATACCTGAACCGATTCTCTTGACAATCCCTCTAACACATGTCTTTTGCGAAAACACGTAACGGCGGATCGAAACATGCAAAAATTCGTATTATATTCTTGAGAAAGATTTTACCGTAATCCCTTGGAATTTGCAATTCACGCTTTATCCTATTGGCACGGAATCAACAAAAACATCATTCATATTTGGTATGGAGATATTTGATCTTTGAAGGATTAATTTCGACCGGTCACTCTCTCAATCCTTTTGTTTTGTTCTTGATCTTTAGATATTAGGAAAATAAAACATAACACTAGTGTAGGAAAGCTCTTATAGTGGGTGTATCCCACTTATTAGATGAGTAAGCCCCTTAATTCTCTAAATTTGCCACCTATGTAAGACATAATAGTCACTTTAAAAGTGATGGGGATGCTGCCACGTTGGAGATGTAATTCTTATCCAAACATTTAATTTAATTATCCACTAATCACTTGATTAACTTGTTAATCTCTCATTAACCAATAATTAATCAATTACCCACATAATTAAGAATTATCTCAAATTACTTAAAATACTATCCACTTTTAATATACCTTATACATCTTACTATCATGTTCATATGGTACCTTGTATGGTATTCTTCCATAAAACCGGGTATTTTAGCTCGGGCCGTATTTTTATCCCAAAATGTCAAACTCCGACGAAATTAATTTTTTTTGATTTGCTTACCCTTTCACCTTCACAAATTTACTAATCACTTGTTTGAAATAGCATAATGCTTATAATCTCAAAATAAATTCAATTCTTGAACTTACGTCGATTAGCTTACAACAAAACTTTAACATACGAAAATGCGGAATATAACATCTCATTTCCGAGCTTTCGTCAATTTACTTATGGTGTACTTTCACGTACGAAAACGTGGAGTGTAACAACCAAAACTCAATTCCAAGTGGCGGCTCCAAATAATAAATAATCTTTTTTCGAAACGTCATTTTAATTGGAAAAACTCTTCTAACTCAACCTCGTAATAGGGTTGTGAGGGAAAAAGAGGTGTGACAGCTCTAGCGACTCCGCTGGGGATAATTAATAAGAATTCGAGCTTTGTATATTGATTGTTGTTTGACTTTTATCATGTTTTGGATATTATTGTGTTTGGGAGCATAATGTGTTATTTATCGCTTATTTGCCTCTCTAATATTTATTTGAACTATGATATAAATTTTATCCTCTCTCGCACCCCTCTGAGTCTTCTGATAGGTAGTTATGTTGTGTTAGCTTAACAACATCACAAATTTTTTGTCTTGAGATAAAGTCAGTTATCCGACTAGCTTCTAGTGAAGGATTTAGTCACACATGTTTAGGCGGGAGAGACGTTAGCTAGCCAGTGTTGTTCTACTATTGGTGACGCTTGACGCTCCTCGGCTCGGGTTGTCCGCCCGGGTAAGCCAGGTCTAGCTACCATCTCCGTTAGGATTTAAAAACTTAGAAGAACAAGCCACAAATAATGAATATCCCTAGTAGGATATGCTTTATTAGCATCATGTGCATTGGAGTTAGTAGGACTCGGCACAGGGACCAGGACCGTCTAGGACAGGTACCAATTTTTCAGACCAACATGTTCATTTTTCTGTGCTACATGTAACATTATTTGGTATGCTTTGCTGAAACGTTGACCGACTTTAGGATAGATTGATTGAACATGGAAGAGAGAAAGAGAAAATTTCATCAAAATTTTCATAAAAATCCCATTTTTTTAATAAAATTTTTAAGGGTTCTAATGTGTAAAATCATAATTTTTAAAATAGTTTTTTTTATTTATTTATACCGACTACGCGGGTTTGATTCTCACCGGATGTGAGATATATAGGCAACTTTCATCAGGTTCAACCTCATTTAAAAAAAAAGTTTATATGGACGATTATTATTATTATTATTTTTCTCTCAAACAATAATAATAATAATGATGTAGTCACTTTGTCAGTTTTTTTTTTCTTTTGACCAATTTTTCCCATGCGTTCGGTCCTTTTGTCCAAATAGCCTTGAAACCTTCCTCGAAAATGCGAAATAGGAGGCCAGTTTATTTTATTTTTTATGTTAAGTTGTTTTTACAAAAATAGTTATTTTGGGCCTTTTATTTTTTTATTTCATGATTATTTTACTAATTAAATTTTTTAGTTCCACAGTTTGACTTTTATTTTTTTATTTTATAGAGTCAAAAAATGAGAAATCAGATTTTTTTGTGTCAATAATATATTTTATTAAAGCTTAACTCCGTGTCTGGGTAAATAAGTACACCATGAGTGGAGAAAGGGGTAAGTCTGAAAAGAGGCCCAGATCATAAGGGATACCAGATTTTCTAATTGTCGATCAGATACCACAGTTGTTGCGGGATTGGTGGAGAGACTTTAAGGAATATGAGAGAAACCATATAAATAAGTACTTGGGAGATTTGGTTCACATGATTACGATCAATCCCAGGAGGGATGTGATCGAAGCTTTGATTCCGCACTGGGATCCTGTAAATAATGTGTTCCATTTTACCGACTGTGAAATGACTCCCATCTTGGAGGAAATCGCTCATTTTCAGGGGTGGGGCTGCAATCTTTGCAGCCAAAGGCCCATAATACCAAAAATTATGAATGAGGGTAAGTTTCTGAAGCTCCTGAACATAAATTACGGATAGGGGTGTTCATAAAAATCCGAAAACCGAACCAAACCAATCAAAAAAATCGATACATTTTAGGTTTGGTTTGGTTTTGATTTTGAATTTTAAAAACCAATCAAATTTGGTTTGTTTGGTTTTGGTTTCAATCAAAAAATAACCGAAAAAATCGAACCAAACTGACTATAAAAGTAGCTATTCAAATTTATTATTACACCTATATATATGTATATTTTTTATATAAAGTTTCTAAAATTTTATGGTATATATTAGTCATTTATATTTTCAGTCTAGTTCTTTGATATTTAATAATCTAATTCTTTGCCTTTACATTCTAGTTTGATTAGTAATTTTCTTTCGTTAAGTATAAAAAAAATTATTTCATGCTAAAAATAAATCGATTTTTAATTGAGTAATTAAATTATGCATCACTATTTTATTTAATTATCATCAATATATCTTGTTAAATGATAAATTTCTCAAAGAGAAATTGATTTGATAGTGTTATATTGAAAATATAGTCGTCGGAATATGCGTTTGGTAGTGTATGTCCCATATTTAAGGAAAAAACCGATAAATAACCGAAAAAATCAAAAAATCGACAAAAACCAAAAAAATCGAATCGATAAAAACCGACTTAATTGGTTTGGATTGGTTCCAATATTTAAAAAATTGACTTACTTGATTTGGTTTCCTTTTTGGAAAAAACCGACCAAAACCGAACCATGAACACCCCTAATTACGGATAATATGAAGGTTTAGGAGGCAAGTGAGTTAAGTTTGATTTCTGTTTCACTTGTATGGCCTAGAATGCAATTTTGAAAGGAATGTGGGAAAATTTAAATCAAAGGAAAATAAGGAAACATGGAATGTTCACAGAAGGTTTGCATTTATGGTTGCTTTTTTGGGGCGTGTAGTTTTCCAGGAAAGGGAATGACGCATTGACATCCACTTGGCAGGTGTAGTTGAGGCTCTGACTTCAGAAGGGGATGATTATACTTTGGTCCCTATTATTATTTCTTGCATTTTTCGTGCTTTAACTAAATGTAAATTGGGCGCGCAAAACTTTGATGGCTGCAACATTTTGTTACAGCTATGGTTTTTGGAGCATTTTTGTCGTCATCCTACGATCACTAATTTTAAGGAGCTATGACCCAATCATACTTATTGTCGCACCCCTTTTTCCCCGAGCGCTCCTTTCGGGACCCGGTTGAAAGGGGTTTATGACATTGGTTGAGACAACTCGTTCCTTTTGGGAAAGGGGTTTGCATGTTTTGAAGAGTCGCCACCTAACAATTTTAACGGCGTGTTAGGGAACTTAAAGGGTTCAATTACAAATACTTTACTAACCATAGATTGGGTAAGGGCTTGAAATTATCCTAAGGGAAGGTGTTAGGCCCCCCTCAGGATCCACAAGTATGGTTCCCGGCCAAATGGTTTCTGTGAATTTGTACGGCTTAGCAAACAAACAAATAAAGGCTTAAATAAGAGGGGATTTAAGTCTTAAGCATGCAGATGTTTGAAAACAGTAAAGAAGATTAGCTTTTGAAAGGATTACAATCTAAGCATATAAAAGGTATCCTAGGTTTATAATAATATGGATCACATCAATATAATACCCGGTAATCACTCCTCGAAGAGGGGCTACACGTGGTATTAGCGCACCGGTCATCATATCCATATTCTACCCTTTACCACCCCCGTGAAAGAAAATAAATCGAGTGTTGGTCTCGACTTCTATTGCATGCTGTTACCCGTCCCTTCCTATCAGTCCCGGAGGAAATTAGGACTCTTATTCTAAAGGAGGTGCTAGGCATACCCTCAGGTCTTAAAGGTGAAAATGCTAAGACGACATATAATGAACAAGTAGAACTGTAGATAAAGGGGCTAGCACATAAACAAGAAAGGGCTCAAAGACCTCCACAAACAATGCACATAAACAACATGTCTCATACACAATTAAGGTCTAGATTCAGATCCTATGTGTAACGACCCGACCGGTCATTTTGTGATCTAGCACGTCATTCAGTGGTTTGAAGTCGTGAGCAGCTTCGTTTCATGTATTATGACACGTGAGCGTGGGCGGAATTGAATTCCAGGAAGTTTAGAATTGATTTGAAAAGAAAATTCTCATTTCAGAAGCCTTAAGTTGGAGAAATCAACTAAGATTGGAATTTTGAGTAAACGACCTCCGAATCAGGATTTGAAGGTTTCACCAGGTTCGTATGATGATTTCAGACTTGGGTGTATGTCCGGATCGGGGTTTGGATAACCCGGGAGCGCTTCGGCGTATATTGTGGAAGTTAGCATTTTAGAAGGATTTTATGAATTTGGGTTTGAAGTGCATATCAATGAGGTTGATGTCCGTTTGGGATTCCGAGTCTAGGCATAGCTTCGTATGGTGATTCTGGATTTGGGAGCGCGATCGGAAGTGAATTTGGATGTCCGTAGGTCATTTTGAAGTCACATTTGGCTAAAGATAAAAATTTGAAGGTTTTTGAGAAATCCGACCGGAAGTGGAAGTTTTGATATCGAGGTCGAAATGCGATTTAGGAAGTTAGAGAATGTCGCTAATGTTGAATATGACTTGTGTGCAAAATTTGAGGTCAATCGGGTGTGATTTGATAGGTTTCGGCATCGGATGTAGAAGTTTGAAATTCTACGTTCTTAAAGAATTAGATTTGAGTGCGATTTGTGATTTCAGCGTTGTTTGATGTGATTTGAGGGCTCGAGCAAGTCCATATCATGTTTTGGGACATGTTGGTATGATTGGACGGGGTCTCGGGGGCCCCGAGTAGATTTCGGGTGATTGACGGATCAATATTTGAAGTTGGAGAAGGCTGAAGGTTGCTGTCATATGGTGTAATCGCACCTGTGAGGCTTGGACCGCAGGTGCGGCTAAGGGCGCCGCATGCGCGAGATTGGGGCTGGAGCTGAGAAGGCTGCAAGTGCGAAGAGGGGATCGCAGGAGCGGAAATTTGCTGGGTCAAGTCAGAGCCGCACCTGCGATGGAATTTCCAAAGGTGCGAAGAGGCAAGAGCGGCCATTGGATCGCAGGTGCGAAAGAGGCCTGGGCAGAATGTTTTAAAGTCGGGTTTGTACCATTTCTCTCACATTTTTCATTTGGTTGGGGCGATTTTGGAGGATTTCAAAGGGAGATTTTCACCAAGCATCAAGAGGTAAGTGATTCCTTCTCATTTCCAAGTTAAATACAAGATCATTACATAAATTTGATATGGGAAATGGTGGAAAAATTGAGGTTTTTGAAGAAAAACCTAGAAAATGTAAATTTGGAGTTTAGCCAAGAATTTGAGTATGGAATGTAGAGTAAATTGCATGATTAAACTAGTAGGGTTGTGGGTAGAATGTATCTTCGAGAATTTCGGATTTTCGAGCACGTGGGCCCGAGGGCATTTTGATCTTTTCTCCGAGCGGGGTTGGGAAAGTATATAATCCGAATTTGTTGTGAGTATTAGGATGAATTTTCATTGCTTTGCCATTATGTGGTAGTTTCGGAGCGTTGTGCGTCCGTTGGAGTCATCGGAAGGGCTTGGAAGCCGGTGTGGGAATTTTGGAGCGAGGTAAGTCTCCTTTCTAACTTTGTGAGGGAGGGATCGTCCCCTAGGTGAATTAATTCAATACATGCTATTATATTCGGGGGCTACATACGCACGAGGTGATGGGAGTCCGTGCGTAGCTACTATTATGCCATGTCCGGGTAGTCTAGGACCCACTAGCATGCCTTACGTGTTATACATGTAATCCTACCTGTAATATTAAACTACTAAGATAATCGAAGACGTAATTGAATATCTAAAAGAAAACTAGAGTTCATCTTGTTAATCTTTCCAAAAAGAGAATTTATCTCTCTATGGATATTTGTGTACCTGGACTAGGTTGTATCGTGGAATATCACTAAACTTGACAAACGAGTTTCAAAAACCTATATTTCATGTTTCTTTTAATAAGGATTTTACCACTTTCCTTAGAAAACTGTTTTCTTGATAAAATACGTATTAAATGTGTGGAAATGTGTCAGCACCTGAGTCGCAAGTATGATTCGCGAGCGGGGGAAGCTTTATAATATTCAGTATAAGTGTGTCAGCACTCGAATCGCAGGTATGATTCGCGATCGTGGGAAGCTTTATGGTAAATTGGTATAAATGTGTCAGCACCCGAGTCGCAGGTATGATTCGCGAGCGGGGGATGCTTTATAATATTCAGTATAAATATGTCAGCACTCGAATCGCATGTGTGATTCGCGATCGAGGGAAGCTTTATGGTAATTTGGTATAAATGTGTCAGCACCCGAGTCGCATGTATGATTCGCGAGCGGGGGAATTTTTACGCCTATTCAGTGATTAGATATTCCTTCGACTTCGGCCGGTTGTCTTATCCTTGTGTGCATATGACTATTTAGTACTGTTTTATTTATATTGGCTTGACATGTATTTGGGAAAAAGGAAAGTGTACTTTGTATTTTATTCTCAGTAGTTACCTGGATTTCTGTACTTGATACGTATTCGTTGGTCATTGTCTTACATGTCTACTGTATTTCATCATATTTTGTCATATATTATATTGTTGGACCCTAGTGAGTGTCTAATTCGACCTCTCGTCACTACCTCTTTGAGGTTAGGCGGGCGAATTGCTGAGTACACATTATTTTTGTACTCATGCTACACTTGCTGTGCATTTTATTGCACAGGTATCTTCATAGCAATGTGGAGGATTCGGAGACTTGGGCGAGCTGCATCATCTGGAGGCGATCCGCAGCTGATAGAGACTCCTTCATACTGTATCTATTTCATTTAAATTTCCTTGTCCAGTTGTATTTTGGACAGGCTTGTAATGATTGTTGAATTCTTAGAAATTTCTCATGTACTTGTGACACCAGGTTCTGGGATATGTATTGGGACATAATTGCTTAAGTGTAATCTTTAAACCATTGTTTCAATGAACAGACTTTTATTTGGTTATTATGTAATAAAGTGAAAGGAAGTGTTTTCATAAATGTTTTAAAATGGAAAGTTATTTCAAGTAATTAATGTTTTGGCTTGCCTGACCTTGATGTCCGACGCCATCATGACCTTAGGGATTTTGGGTCGTGACAACATGGTATCAGAGCGCTAGGTTCCCTTAGGTCTCACAAGTCATGAGAAAGTCTAGTAGAGTCTTGCAGATCTGTACGGAGACGTCTGTACTTATCTTCGAGAGGTTACAGGGCTGTTAGGAGTACTTCTTTTTTTGATTCCTCATCGCTCGATTTGATTCCTTTGAGGCTTATGCCTATATTTATTCCTACTCAATCTTACGCGTAGCGAAGCGCTTGCTATGGATCAGGAATTTGAAGAATGGAAATGGTGCTACGAATGTAATCCGAGATGCGTCCATGTGTAATTGGTCGTGGATGTTGTTATGGCCCTGCAAAAGAGTAATATGTTATTTCGTCTCAGTAGATGTGTTTCTGGAATCCTTAAGGCTATGCTCGGGTAGTGATTATGTTTTCAATTGATTGTCGCGCGGTATCGATATGATCATAGAACATTTGCCCGTATGTTGGGGGAGATGAATGGTTTGAACGGAGGTCTTCTTAGAGTATGATTTCGAGATTTCAGTGCTTTTGCGCTGACAGAGGAAGGGCATTTGGGTTATGAATGGTCCAGTTGGGGTTGATAAGGTAGTAAGACTTGGTGTCTTCAGGTGAGATGGGATATGCACCTGTGACGTGTCATCGTCGTCATTTATCAAATGGAATGTGTTAATTTGTCGGTGTTATGGGTTCTTCGGTTACGTGGGGTCAGAGTATTGAGAGGAAGCATTGAAGAATTCGGTTGGCAGAGATCGTGAGATGCGGTGGTTCAGTGCCGGATAGAGGTTGGGAATGTAGGCAGCTAGGGAAGAGATGATCTTCAGAGAGCTTGAAGTCGTGATGATCTGCTGGTTTGGGAGCTACAAAGAATGATCCTGGAGTGAGGCTAGGCAGTGGTTCCATTTCTAGGAGGCCAGGTGTAATAAGCAAAAGTCTAGCAGTTGCAAAGTGAGGGAACGTCAGCATAACTTGGAATTTGAGGATATTGTTGCGCATTTAATGGATGTCCACAAGGAGCGGACGGACTAGTACACCGGTAAATGAAGCAGGGCGTAGGATGGTGTATTGAAATCACAGGGAGCGTGCATTTCAGCGTCGTTGGGAGGTGTCCCCGGGTGATTTCCACATGTGGGTTGTCTTCCGTGAATAGATTAGCGATGGCGGGGTTGGCAGGTCTCGATGAAGAGTTATAGTGGCTAGTCGGTAGGAGGTAGAATGCGTGAAGGATGCTAGAGGATCTGAGTAATTAGGGAGTGCTAACAAGAGAATTTGGAAGAATTGGACGGATGGGTTGAGCAAGATCATGTTATCAAAGGAGAAAGGATCTCGGCGGGGTCTAGAGTGGTGCAAGGAGTAGCTTCGAGCTAAGTGGGGGAGTCCCACCATCTGCAGTTGGGTCGTAGGGTTGTCTTCGCATAGGGTTGCAGATTGTCGATGTGTTGGCAAGTTATTTCAGCTAAGGGAAAGGAGTAAGATGGTAATTGTGCGTGGGATTTGATGAATATGTGCAAGAGTTGGCCCTGTCGGGCCAGGGTTGGGCTTGGAAGATTCCGAACTTATGCCTAAGGCAGGGGCGAGCTGTAAGGTTAGTGACCCAGTCACGTGTTTCATTGAAAAGGGTGTTCCTGTATTCGGTCCACTCGGAGTAGATGACTCTCAATAACGGTCCTAGTGAGTTCAAAAGTTAAGAATGCGGCGTTTAAGGATTTCAAGCAGCAGTATGATCAAGAATGGAGCTTTTGCAGAGTAATCTCTGAGAAAAAGGAGGATGGTTGGAATGTTCTATGATATGTTTCAGCATGCAGGATAATACAGGAGGAGTAAGAGAAATAGATTCCGGGTTGAAGAAAAGATTATCAGAAGGGTATGAGATGGGTTGCGGGATTTGGGCAGCATAGTCTCGTGAATAAAGGTCACTCGGGATGAGTGAGGTTTGAGTTTTCTATGGGTTGAAGGAATTTGTTATTATTCCCGAGGCAATTGAAGATGATTAAAAGAATATAGATTGATTAGCCACGGTTGAAATGGCACATTTGCGGCAGTGATCGATTCCTTTGATGTGATTTAGTTATGCATGTGGTTTGTGCCGGTGTGTGCGGGGCTTGTCGGCCGTCATAACGGATCTCATGTGGGAGCATTTGAGTGCTACGGCTTGTCAGGTGTAGGCGGAACCCGGAAGGGTTATGGTGGTATAAACTACTACTTAAGGATTTGCATGATTGGCTGATAATGGAAAATTCACTCGTGTGTTGAGATGGTACTGTTGAATTGAGTCAAGTTTATAGTTTCTATATGATGAAATGTTCACCCTATTGATAGTTCAGAAGTTATGATGGAATTCTTGAACTACCTCTTGTTAGTACGTTAGGTGCGAGAAGCATTATGTAATTGGGAGTAAAGATCGAGATTTAGGTCCAATGTTTATAAGGATGTCATGAGCTCGGAAGAGCAAGACAAGTGATTTGAAAGTTCAGAGTAAGCTGGTGTTATCTTCAGTGTCACCTAAGATTGATATTCGGTGAAGGAGGCTTTGTACCCTGGTCATGGATTCTTGATGTGTTTTGCAACCTTAGTGTGGTCGGTGTTATGGATGGACAAACTTGTTGCCTTGGGTGGAAGGTCGTGGAAGCATGACCGCGAAAATATTGTATAAAGTGTGACATTTAGTCACTTGATGGATTTCGGATTTGGACTGAGTATAAAGAAATGCAATATTGCGTAATTGAGAATTTACGCCCGGAGGGCATTCGATTCGGTTAATTATGGATTATGGGGTGGTTGTCCCGGTGATGATGGTTGTTCTCGTGTATTATGAGAGAATGTAGGTTAATATGGACCCAGGTAAAGCTATTAGCTTAGTTGGTGTCAGCAAGGTGGCTCGATGTTTGTGGATAGATTTAAATATGATTATGGGCTCCGTATGAGCCAAGCATGTTTCTTTCATTAGAGCGCTTTTTCCTGGAAAGATATTAGAACAGCGGGTGTTGTTTCATCTTCGTCAAATTCATGTGGTCTTATGAATGTTCCGTGTGAGTTGTGAAAGGCTTGATAATTTCTTATGTGTTGAGGTCCCGCGTAGTGATGATGTTATGTGAGCAGGATGGCTCTTGAGATCCAGAGTATATATATATATATATCGCACCTCAGTGCCAGAGCCGCACCTGCGATGGAATTTCTGAAGGTGCGGAGCCGTAGGAGCGGCCATTGGATTGCAGGTGCGAAAGAGGCCTGGGCAGATTGTTTTAAAGTTGGGTTTGTGCCATTTCTCTCACATTTTTCATTTGGTTGGGACGATTTTGGAGGAGTTCGAAGGCAGATTTTCTCCAAGCATCAAGAGGTAAGTGGTTCCTTCTCATTTCCAAGTTAAATACAAGATCATTACATAAATTTGATTGTGGGAAAAATTGGGTTTGAAGAAAAACCTAGAAAATGTAAATTTAGAATTTAGCCACGAATTTGAGTATGGAATGTAGAGTAAATTGCATGATTGAACTAGTAGTGCTATGGGTAGAATGTATCTTCGAGAATTTCGTATTTCCAGGAACGTGGGCCTGAGGGCATGTTGGTCTTTTCTCCGAGCGGGGTTGGGAAAGTATATAATATGAATTTATTGTGAGTATTAGGATGAATTTTCATTGCTTTGCCATTATGTAGTAGTTTCGGAGAGTTGTGCGTCCGTTGGAGTCATCAGAGGGGCTTGGAAGCCGGTGTGGGAATTTCGGAGCGAGGTAAGTCTCCTTTCTAACTTTGTGAGGGGGGATCGTCCCCCTAGGTGAATTAATTCAATACATGTTATTATATTCGGGGGCTACGTAGGCACGAGGTGACGGGAGTCCGTGCGTAGATACCATTATGCCATGTTCGGGTAGTCTAGGACCCATTAGCATGCCTTACGTGTTATACCTGTAATCCTGCCTGTAATATTAAACTGCTAATATAATCGAAGACGTAATTGAATATCTAAAAGAAAACTAGAGTTCATCTTGTTAATCTTCTAAAAAGAGAATTTATCTCTCTATGGATATTTGTGTACCTGGACTAGGTTGTATCGTGGAATATCACTAAACTTGACAAATGAGTTTCAAAAACCTATATTTCATGTTTCTTTTAATAAGGATTTTACCACTTTCCTGAGAAAACTGTTTTCTTGATAAAATACGGATTAAATGTGTGGAAATGTATCAGCACCCGAGTCGCAGGTATGATTCGTGAGCGGGGGAAGCTTTATAATATTCAGTATAAGTGTGGCAGCACTCGAATTGTAGGTATGATTCGCGATCGAAGGAAGCTTTATGGTAAATTGGTATAAATGTGTCAGCACCCGAGTCACAGGTATGATTCGCGAGCGGGGGAAGCTTTATAATATTCAGTATAAGTGTGTCAGCACTCGAATCGCAGGTATGATTCGCGATCAAGGGAAGCTTTATGGTAATTTGGTATAAATGTGTCAGCACCCGAGTCGCATGTATGATTCGCTAGCGGGGGAAGCTTTACGCCTATTCAGTGATTAGATATTCCTTCGACTCCGGCCAATTGTCTTATCCTTGTGTGTGCATGACTATTTGGTATTGTTTTATTGATATTGGCTTGACATGTATTTGGGAAAAAGGAAAGTGTACTTTGTTGTTTATTCTCAGTAGTTACCTGGATTTCTGTACTTGATACGTATTCGCTGCTCATTGTCTTACATGTCTACCATATTTCATCATATTCTGTCATATATTATATTGTTGGACCCTAGTGAGTGTCTAATTCGACCTCTCGTCACTACCTCTTTGAGGTTAGGAGGGCGACTTACCGAGTACACATTATTTTTGTACTCATGCTACACTTGCTGTGCATTTTATTGCACAGGTACCTTCATAGCAATGTAGAGGATTCAGAGACTTGGGCGAGCTGCATCATCCGGAGGCGATCCGCAGCTGGCAGAGTCTCCTTCGTACTGTATCTATTTCATTTAAATTTCCTTGTCCAGTTGTATTTCGGACATGCTTGTAATGATTATTGAATTCTTAGAAATTGCTCATGTACTTGTGACACCGTGTTCTGGGATATATATTGGGACATAGTTGCTTAAGTGAAAGGAAGTGTTTTCATAAATGTTTTATAACGAAAAGTTATTTCAAGTAATTAATGTTTTGGCGTGTCTGACCTTGATGTCCGACGCCATCACGACCTTAGGGATTTTGGGTCGTGACACTACGCATGGTGTCTAAGTGATAATGGCAAAGACAGATTTATTGCATAACTCAGAGAGGAAGTCTTAATCAGACTTGCATACTGGTTTTAAGCTGCTGACAGTTGAACACTAATCACAAAGGACAGTTCTGATTTTATTTCTTAAGTTGATTACCTAAGGCTTGCCTAGGTGTAGGATAACATGCAACAATTATTTAGATTTGTTAATGACTCTAGGTTAATTATAGCTAATAACATGCAATTCTAGGTGTTGAAGATGTGCAAGGACTAATTACCAGTTGTTTAGAACAGGGGACTGTTTTAGATATCTGTATTTAGACTAAGTTCAGTTAATTGAGTACGATCCTATAGCATGATGTCTAATGCAGCATGATGCATAATAACCTAAACATGATTTCTAAATGCACATAGAATCACAACATTATTCACCATTTCAGGAATAGCAAGAGTACAACTTGTTAATGTTATCCTAGGGACAGGATTTCTAAGTGCGCATAGCAATATGAAACATGATTGCAGAAGATACCAATTATTAACGTTATTTACCGTATCACTGATTTTTCTAAGTGATGAATGATAGTACTGAAACAAGATGTTGAAATAGTGTACATGGGACCTAAATAGCAGGATTTTTAATGCATGGATGTGAACCTACACAAGATTTCTATTGCGTAGATAAGAAATAAAGCTTAAAACATGGTTCCTACCCTTGTAATAACTACGCATGCGTAGTTACCCCTCCGATTTCACTATCCAGCCCCCATGAGTTGTTTACAAATTATTACAAGCCATGAATTATGAATTGCATAAACAAAGTAGGAAATAAGAAGTTATTCTATAGGGAGCCTTCACTCAGGCCCAAATCCTCCAAACCTTATGCCATATGTATTCATAGCCTTTTCACAGTCCGGGTGTGTCAAAGTTCTCTAAGGAACTCAAGGGCTCCCAGGCAATGCTCACACCCAGATTTCATAGCCAAGATAGAGCATGTGCAGAGTGGAAATACCAGCCAGTGTGTCAGAGTTCAGAGGGAACTCAAGGTCCAAGCAGTGCTCACACTGAGGGGGCAAAACTTAAAGGTCTAGGAATCAAGTGAAGTGCAAGGGATGAGTTTTGAAATTTTTTTGAAAGAGATTTAGTTGAAACATTTCATAAACCAGAGAGTCTGTTTCGTAAAACATATTTTGAAAAGAGAGTATAGTAATAAGCAATAGTCTAAACACAACATAAAAAAATGAGTTCATACATAGCCAAAGCACACAGAACCAAGGCAGGTTCAGCCACGACAATCAAGGACACTGGGGGTGGGGACACATAGAACATTTAGCTGCAAACACAATAATCCAGCAAATATATATGATTGGTTTAAACATGCTCGGAAACTGCCGATACTGGCATAGTCACAAAAGCAGACATTAAGAACCACATAGAGGGGCACACATAAAGGGGTATACTAGTTCAAAGGAAAGGGAAGACATAATAGCATGCTAGTGATGTATTTTAATTACAGGTTTCGAAAAGAACCACAAATAGAAGCAAACCAGAAACAGTAAGAGTTGAAACAAATAGAGAATCATATTGTTGTTGGAGCTTTGAATTTAAACTAGGACATACCAAGGAAGATTAGAGCAAGCAGAATGAAAAGACCAAGAGAGAGAGAGCACAATGGTTAGCCTTGGCTTGCAGCCGGCTAACAATTAGACAGTAGCAAATAGCACAAGATAGAGAGAGAGATAGGGAAAGAGCATAGATTCTTTTAGTGTAAGAGATAGTTTTTGAACCCCAGTGTTCGTATCTTTGTTAATGAGAGAGTAGGATACTTATAGTTTTAAAACAGGCATAAGGAATAAGGTAAAAAATAATAATTCAATAATAATTATAGACATATACCAATTAAAATCAGGTCAGTTGCGTTGATTTCCTTTAATCAAGGATTAAGATTCAAACGGTAATAAGCAATGCCAAATAAGGAATGAAACCATATGAGGCTGAACTAACATATAAGGAAACAATTTAGCATAGCACAAATATACAACATATAATAGAATCTAGGTTCAACAAACTCTAATTAAGGAATGTTTAAGAATCAGCTTGACAACGTAATTAACTACGAAAAATAAGGTAGGAAAGGATGGAAATCAACAGGAAACCCTCAAGTGAGGTTCAGATTACTGGAAATTAGCATCAATTAGGGAAAGGTATCACGTATGACTGGAATACCACACACAGGAAAAATAATTTCAGCATATAGAACAAGTAACTAGCCTAGGTTCAGAAAATCTAATTAAGAATCAATTAGACGGTAGAATTAATCAAATAAGACAAGTGAATAACTCATGGATCAAAATCAGTAATGTATTACCCTAGGAGATCAGTGAAGGAGACCAATCCCAGGGAATCAATGACTCAAACAAGGACAATATTAACTAAAGGAAAATAACACGAATTAAATAAACAATGTTCAAGAAATCTTAAACCCTAATAATCATAGTAGAGTAAAACCATACGAATTTAGGGATTCATATGTATCACAGGGTAAACATGGATGTAAGCAGAAGAAGCAAGAAAATCAGAGACATATATTGACACCATAGGGTAAAGCATCGGCGAATCACAAAGCTCATGAAACACAGACACATATGCAAGTAATATCTTCACAGACAAAATCAGGGACTAGGGTTTAGGACTAGAAATTAGGGTTCTCAACATAGGTAAAGAAAGACTCCAATAAATCGCTAAACAAGTAGAAATTTTAGGAGAATACTGAAAAAATCGTAGGAAAATCATTTAAAAAAGGGGTCATGAAACCCTAGTTGAAAACAAAGAGTCGTTTTGAGAGAACATCTGAAAATCTTTGAGAAAACATCAAAATAGCTTAAAATATACACAGATCTATCATAGATCTAAAAGAGGGGATTTTAAGCATTAAGGTTTCAAAGAGAACCAAGAAAGACGAGAGAAACCTCAAAAAATGTTACTGGTTTAAACCCAGAAGTTATAGATCTTACTCGAACGCCCGGAGGTGGCCGGAGAATGGTGAGCAAGGCCCAGGAGGTAGGAGGATTCAACCCAGGTCTCTTGAAGACCTTAGAGATGGAAAACACCGACGTGAGGGAACCACATGAGGCAAGAGGGTGGTGAAGGTTTCAAGGTCTCCGGCGAAGGGATGACCGTAGAAGATGAATAGATCCATCGGAACATGAAGAGACAAGAAGTCTCTAGAAGATACTAGAGAGAGATAGAGAGAGAGTAGATAGATGAGAGACGGTGAGAATGAGAGGGGGTCAGAGGGGTTAGGTAGGTTTAATTATGGTAACAAAAATCTGTGTCGTTGATCTAATTTGATCAACGACTCAGATTGGTTTGGGGTTGGGCCGGGTAGGATATTGTATTGGGCTTGGGGGGTCTAGGCTAGTTTAATTGGGTTAGGGACCAAGATTGATGTAGGCTAGAATTTAAATAAAAAGGGCTAATTGTTAAATACCCAACTAAAATTAATAAAAATAATTTATAAAATAGCTGATAATTGTAAAGATGAAATCGATGCTTAGTAAATTAAATTAAAAGGATTAAAAAATATAAATGACTAATTACTAGAAAAAAATAACATAAAACACATGATTAGGCTATTATTGCAACTACGACCAAGGAGTGCCAATTTGGCTAATTGTGAAGTAATTTTATCTTAATAGGACCAAAAATAATACATTAAGTTAAGAAATATTTTTGAAATAATTTGTAATGTAATTTTGTAATTGATTATTAGAAATAAATTAACAAAAATATGAGAAAATTATAGAAAAATACCAATTGCTATGAAAGCCTGATTTTGAAGGTGTAAATGCAAATTAAAAAATAATTTGAGAAAAAATTGGGTATCAAAACTTATGATCACCAGAAAAGAATTGACGAATGTGACTTACCAAAAGGGATTGACGCCTGGAAAGAACTACTTCTTACTTTGTCCGCCAAACAGATCACATGGAACTATGATTGATTTTCCTCTAAAGAGGTCATTTGTGAGTGTGCGTACCATTCTTATTTGGTGCTCATAGGATTGGATGGTGTTCAACCACATTCTCCACTTCGGGTAAGGCGCCAATTTTCACGATTACAAGAGGTGCTACCATCACGAGATATGAGCAAGTTCTGTTATGATTTTGATAAAGATCAGCCTCATGTCGAAGAAGAAATTATAAAAATTTGGTATGCAAGTAAGGTCTCAGAGTTGAATGAAATGGTTGAAGACCAAGATCGTGGATAGGTGATCCCTGAATATATTACCTGGTTTCATGATCCTTCGTCGTTTAGAGATAGGCCAGAGGGGTCTGGCATGAGGACAAATGATCAAAGAAAACTATAGAAAGGCTAAAAAAGGAATTGGAGCATGCTCGGATGACCATAACCCAACAACAAGCGGGAGTCAGTCAGATTCACTTAAATATTGAGAAAGATTATCAATTTGCCTTGCGGGTCACGTATAGAGATCTAAATCATGCTAAAAATGAGGCAGCCCACTTAGAAGAAGAACTGGCAAACACAACTGGTTTAGTCAGAAGAGTTGAGGCTAACAAAAATGCTGAAATACATGAGTTGCACGAAAACTTGAGTATCATTGAAGAGGATGCGCACCAGCAACAACTGGAGTTTGATCAGCATAAAGAGCAGTTTGAAAGAGAAAGGGCTTACTGGATACGCTCAAAGGGTCATCTTCATGAACAATTAGAAGAAATAAAAAGGCAGAAGAGGGGTCATCAACAAGTAGATTTTGAGGCAGAGCAACGTTAGTGGACGATTGAGAGAGGTGTGATAAACCGTCGTGTTGAAAAATATAAGGAACGGGAGTTTCAGATGGGGAACGCCCTCAACACTACTCAAATGTGGTTGCAGAATTGTCACGTGAATATGGGGCAAGCCAGAGAGCAAGTACTTCGATTGGCAGAAAAAACAACATATATTCATGATGATCATCACCATCTAAACAATAAGAAAGTTGGTCAACATGCACGTGCCCTCGTCCCACAGTTGCCAGCGGTGTTTCAAAATTTGTACGAGATCTTGGGGAGAGAGTGGAGGCCAAGAGATGCAGACCATTGATGATATCAACTTAAGCAAGAAGACCATTGAAGATTAAATTCTTAGTGTGTTGATACCCAATTTTTCCCAAAAAAATATTTTTTTTTAATTGCATATATTCCTTCAAAGTCATGCATTAATAGCAATTGGTATTTTTCCATTATTTTCCTAAATTTCTATTAATTTGTCCAGTATTTATTTCCAATAAATAATTATAAAATTACATCACAAATTATTTCAAAAGCATATTTTGATTTATTATTTTTTATGGTCCTAATTAGACCCAATTATTTCATAATTATCCAAATTGGCATCTTTTGGCTATAATTGCAATAACTTTGCAATTATAGCCTAAGCATGTAATTTTGCACTATTTTCTACCAGAAATTAGTCATTTGTACTTTTAAAATACTAAGTAATCATTTCAAACTATCTTCTATGCATGAAATTCATTTTTTTAATTATTATCTATTTTTTAAATTATTTTAATTAATTTGAATTGGGTATTTAACAAACAGCCTAATTTCATTTCAATTGTAGCCTTAGTTAAACCAGACCCAAACCCAATTAAATCAACCCAATACACCAGGCCCAAATCCTAATACACCCGACCCAAATCCGCCTAAACCCTGACCGTTGATCATTTTTTATTAAAGGTCCAGGATATTTCCTTCCTAATTTAACCTAACGACTACCCCCTTTCCCCTCTCATTTCTCTCTTTCATTCTACCGTTACACATCTCTCTTCTCTCTCAAATACTCTCTAATCTAACCCTAACTCTCTCTCGCGATCACTCATCTGTCGTCGATCATGGTGGTCTCTCACCACCTCCAGGCCTCAAATGGCCTCTCATACGCTGGTGCCTCCATCTCTAAGGTCCTCGGGGGACTAGGGTCAGTCCGTTTACACCTTTGGACCGTCCTTGCTTGTTTCAAGCCGCCATGGCTCGATTTTGAGTAAGATCTGCCTATTTCGCTTTAAACCTAATGGGTTTCTAAGCCTATGTCTTCATCTTTTTTTTTCTAAAAACCCTAATCTCATCTCTTGAACTTCTCATATCTGTACAAATCTGAGATGGTTCGAACTTATTTTTACTTGTTTTATGAAAATTCTTCTGATTTTTCGAAGTGGCTTGTCATCTTCCTAAACTAGGGTTTTTGAAAATCTTTTTCTTAAAAACGCTTTCTGATTTTTGAGTGTTTAGTCCTCTGATTTCTTATGTGCTTCGACTGATTTTGTTATGTTTTTTCTTAACCCTAACTAGTTATGCTAAAAACCCCAACTTTCTAACACTTTGTTTGGATTATGAGTTTATCTTTATTGTTCGTTCTCTCAAACTTGTTTGCATGTTTGATTCTCATGAATCTGCTTCAATTAATCTGAATATTCTTGTGATTTTCACCCGTTCAACTTACTAGGGTTTCTTATTCTGCATATTTCTGCCTATTATGTGCTTACCTCGCTAACTCTCAGAGGTTTATGTTTATCATCACTATATCCCAGTTTGAATCCCTGATTCTACGTGATTTGTACCACTGTGTCCATTAGGGTTTCTGATATTTTTTTGCTTCTTCTTGCCTACTATGTGTTTATTCCATTTGTTCATAAAATTTTGTGTTAACTCTCCCCTTAATCAGCACTGTTCCCATTTGAATTCCTAATTTTATGTGATTAACATCTTTTACTGATTTCCTGTGATGATGTCTTTACTGATTTCCAACATGTAAACTATTTTCTTACCTTATTATGTGATTGACTATTATTAGTTGGTTCTTACTGATTGTTTCCTTAATTAGACCTTTCTGTACCTAGCCTCAATTACATGTTCTGTACTGGTACTGTGCTGAGATTATTTCCTTATTGTGTTATATTCCAGTCATATCGTTCAAAGTTAACGCCTTAATTGAAGGGAGTACTTACATTGATTTTGATGCTAATTGACTCTGATTCCTCAATCACTGCATGACTTAGATTCTTACCTTATTCTATACCTAGTTTCAAACTATATATACATTGCTCTTACACTGGTTCAAAATACATGAACACATTAGTTCAAAAAGCTCTCTCTCATACTCAAAGATTTTCTACTCTCTTTCTTTCATTGTTACTTACTTACTACTTTCTGAATTAGCCGGTTACAAGTCAAGGCTAATTATTGTGCTCTCATATCCTTCACTTTGTATTTACTATCCCCTTACTGGTATGTTCTGATTTCAATTCAAGTCCCAAAACCAACATGTTTCTGTTATTGCTTCAGTTTATCATGTTTTTGATATGTTTCTATCTATGGTTTTGTTGTTCAACATGTAATTGACATATCTACATAATTGTTCATCTAGAATATTATGTTATGCCCCACTACCCTTTAGGATCAGTATGCTTATGAATATGTTACCCCCTTGTAGTATGTCCCAATATGATCTGCTCTATCTCATGTTTGCCTATTTTCCAGCATGAACCTTTCTTTGCAAAGCAATTTGTATCCTAAGTTGTCTGATTCTGTGTTGATTCTGAAATTCATGTTGTGTCGATACCATTAGCTATCCCCTAATCCCCATAAACCCCTACAAGAACTTCTATGATCATGTATACTATGTGCTCTATGTGTCCCCAATTTCCATCACCCATGTATGAAGGACTGTGATTTGAATGTGACGAATCTGTTTGTGTTGTGATTGGTATACTGTTTATTAGTTGTCCTACTCTTGTCAACAAAATATTTTTTACTAAACAACTCTTCTATTTCATAAAACTGTTTCAACTAAGTTTTTTCCAAACGATGCCTTTCCTATTAAAACCTTTTCAAATTTATGTCAAGCACTTTCACTCTACTCTTAGGTCCTTAGGTTCTGCCCCTCCAGTGTATGAATGCCTTGGGATTCCTATGAGATCCCTCTGAACTCTGGTGCACTAGGCCTGTCCCTTCCACACTGCACTTACTCAATTATGGTTATAAAATCCGGGTGTGAGCACTGCCCGGGATCCCTTGAGGTCCTTAGGGAACTCTGACACACCCGGATATGAGAAAGTCTATGAAACATTTGAGCACTTGAGGTTCTCGGAATCTGGGCCTGTTTTTCAGGCTCCCTATAGTTTAACTTCTTCTTTTACTTTATCTATTACTGTAATTTACTCTGCTATAATTATTTGTAAACAAATATTTGGGATGACTAGTGAAAAGGGGAGGGTAGTTATATATGTTATCAATATCAAGGGGTAGAAACCACGCCTTAGATTTACATTTCCTATATGTGCATTAGAATCCATGTTTAGGACCAATACATTCTAAGCATGTCATACATTAGATATCATGTTTTATGTTTACTGCTTCAGCATCTCATTTGACCCTATTTATCACTTAGAAATCCTGCTTCAGGGTTAATAATAGCATCAACATAAAAAATGTTTCTCCCGCACATCCTGAAATTATGTTGTAACTTCCTGTGCATTTAGAAATCATGCTTTAGGAATTCTGCAACCATTCTGCATCTCTATGTGCATAGTAGATACCATGCTTTAGGATCTCGCCCAATCACACTTAATTAAACTACTGATGCATGAAAAAGGACATAAGACAGTCTCATATTTGATCATCATGTTTTAAATAAACTGGTGATAATCCCTGTATTTTGCAACACCTAGAACAACATGCTTTTAGGTAAAACAACTTCTGAACTATTTTTTAACAATCCTGGTAATTATTATGCACAATCCCACTCCTAGGCAAGCCTTAGGTAATCCATCTCTTTAAAAACTGGAAGGCTGTTTCTTTGTGTTTATTGCCTAATAGCTAACAGGTTTTAAAATCAATAGGCAAACTTATTAGGTCCTACTTCTGTGTTTATAAAATTGAACCTGCATATCTTCTGTGTTCTGATTTTCACTTAGAAATCATGTTTTAGGATCCTGCTTAATAATACTGCCCTTATTTGTGTTTGAGACGTGCTGCTTATGTGCATTATCTGTGGAGGTAAATCTGAGCCTCTTAACTGCTTTTTCCTGTTTTATATGTTCAAATCCTATCTGTTCTTGCATGTCGCCTCGTATTTTCTCCTTTCAGCCTTAGGGGTCTGTCTAGAACTGCCTATAGGTAGAGGTCCTAAATCCCTCCAGGTCCATTAAGAAGGGATGGGTAACAACACGCATAGAGATCGGTAAACAACACTCGCTTCAATAACCTCTGAGGAGTGATTACCGGGCATTTTACCGATGTGATCCTATAGGATAAACGACCTAGGTCTCCCCCTTATCCCTTACATATGTGTGTTTAGATCATAACTCTTTCAAACCTTGTATATGTATTTTTAGACTTTAAATCTTTTAAAACTTTAGCACATATGTGTTCTTAGACTGCGAATCTTCCCAAAATCTTTATTTGTTTACCTATATGTTTTGTTTGCTTATGTGCTACCCGTTTTAAAATTCACAAAGCTTGTTTGGCCGGGAACCACAGTTGTGGACTTTAAGGGGTTCCTAACACCTTCCCCTTGAAGTAATTTGAAGCTCTTACCTTATCTCTGGTTATCTAATCCGTGTTTATAAATGACCCTTAATAGGTGCCCTAACGCACCTTAAAATCGTTAGGTGGCGACTCTTCAATTCCTTATCCCTTTCCCAAAAGGAAACAAGTTGTCCCAATAATGTCGAATACCCTGACCGAACCGAAAGGGGAGAAAAGGGGGGGGGGGAGTGATATAGTGTAGTCAATTAGTTTTTGTTTCATTTTCATTTGTCGCATTTTTAATTTTTGTATTTGGAGTTTTTTTCCCTATCAAAGTTTATTTTATTCCAGTCATGTATATGTCTTTAGAGTCAGTAGAGTCAGTATAGTCAGTTTCTATATATTTCCTTTTCTCTCATTGTATATAAAAAAATTGATTGAAAATGAATGAAAAATATTTTAGTTTGTTTTATTTATTTTTATAAAAAAAATCAAAATTGCTATTATTTCTCCTCTGTACTATGTAATGGTCTGATTCATGCTAAGTCATGATACGTAGGGAATCCTCATAAGATCATAGCCATAATAAATATAAGATATATATATATATATATATATANGAGAGAGAGAGAGAGAGAGAGAGAGAGAGAGAGAGAGAGAGAGAGAGAGAGAGAGAGAGAGAGAAAGAGAGAGAGAAATTTAAAAAAAATAGGAAAGAAAAAGAGCGTTAAATTCACGAGGAAATAAACAATAAGCCGAGATGAAGCATGAAGCCTTCCAAGCTCATTTTAGAAATTAAAATGGCATTAGGTACATGACATACAATGTGTGATTAATATCTGCAAAATTACTAACTCTAACACGTTTGTTTTAAACAGAGGTGGTTGGTTTGTGGTTTAAACTGACGACTCACCCTTAGAACACGAGATCAAAAGGAAAAAGTATAATGGAAAACAACAGTGAGAATGAGTCAGATAATGATGATGTCCATGGACAATTGGTCGAACAAGGTTCGAGACTGGTTGAAGAAGTAAGAGTGTTGAAGCAACAATTAGCAGAGATGTACCAAGCTTGGGTGAATGGACAAACACCGTCCTCACTACCCATATGGCCTTAAGCTAATCTTCATAATGTGTCAATTTCAAATCAAGTTCCCATGTCCATAACAAGTAACCCATTGTACTAACCTAGATTCAGTCCGAGCATTAACCTTCCCACTATCCCCAGTACCTCCATTTCACCTCCTCCAACTGCACCCCTCATAAATGACCCACCTACTATACCCATTGTCCATACTTTTAGTGTTCCTCAATCGGATATTTCTCAAAAGTCCAACAATGATCCACAACTAAATGCTCATGATGCCCAATATTACTCTCCAGAACTGTCTTTCAATGTTTCAGATTCATACAAGCATACTCCTCAGAACGTGTTCCTAGTCGAGATCGAGAAGTCCGACAAGAATATGGAACAAGAGGAAATACAACAACAACAACCCAGTAAAATCCCACAAGTGGAGTCTGGGGCGGGTAGAATGTACGCAGACTTTACCCCTACCCCGGAGGGGATAGAGAGGTTGTTTCTGGGAGACCCTCGGCTCAGAGACAATAGATCTGTGACAACAAAATCCGAAAAATAATATTAGTAACGTCAAAGATAGAAAATAAATGGAAAAACAGTAACACAAATATTATGCAAAAGTGTGAACCACAACATAAATCCCTAGCAGGGCTAGACAAAACACTATTATACTCGTCGGTACAAAGAGGGCAATCGGGGCAAAGGAAAAATCGCTCGACTACCCCTTAACCTACAACCCTAATGCTCGACCTCCACATCTTCCTATCAAGAGCCATGTCCTCGAAAATCTAGAACCGGTCCATGTCCTATCTGATCACCTCGGGACAATACTTCTTAGGCCGCCCTCTACCTTTTCTCATACCTACCAAAGCCAACCGCTCACACCTCCTAACCGGGACATATAGGCTTATCCTTTGCACGTGTCCGAACCATTTAAGCCGCGCTTCCCGCATCTTGTCGTCCACCGGAGCCACGCCCACACTCTCCCGAATATATTCATTCCTAATCTTATCCAGCCTAGTGTGCCCACACATACATCTCAACTTTCTCATTTCTGCTACTTTGATCTTCTAGATATGTGAATTCTTGACTGGCCAACACTCAACCCCATATAACATAGCCGGTATAAGTATAACCATCGCTCTTTAGAACTTACCTTTGAGTTTTGGTGGAACATTCTTGTCACACAGGACTCCAGGCGCTAACCTCTATTTCATCCATCCCATCCTAATACGGTGCGTAACATCCCCGTCGATCTCCCCATCACCCTGGATAATTGACCCTAAGTACTTAAAACTTTCTCTCTTGAGGATGACCTGTGAGTCAATCCTGACTTCCACATCCGCTTTCCCCGTCATGTCGCTGAACTTACATTCCACATATTTCGTCTTAGTCCTACTCAACTTGAAACCTTTAGACTCCAGGGCCTGCCTCCATACCTTCAGTCTCCCATTAACGTCGCATTGCGTCTCATCAATCAAAACTATATCATCATTGAACCACATACACCATGGCACCTCTCCTTGGATATGGTGTGTCAGCGTGTCCAGCGCCAAGGCAAATAAGAACGGGATGAGCGCAGATCCTCGGTGTAACCCCATAACCACCAAAAAAGGTTCTGAATCACCTCCCATAGTCCTAACCCGAGTCATAGCTCCATAATACATATCCTTTATTGCCATAATGTAAGCCACCAACACACCTTTCACCTCCAGACATCTCCAAAAGACGTCCCTGGGGACCTTGTCATACGCCTTCTTTAGGTCAATAAACACCATATGCAAATACCTCTTCCTATCCCTGTATGGAGCAAGAGGAAATGGCTAGAAAAATGAAGAGCCTGGAACAAAACATGAGAAATATACAGGGCTTGGGAGGCCACATGAGTGTTTCATTTAACGATCTATGCATGTTCCCTCATGTTCATTTGCCACCAGGCTTCAAGACCCCCAAGTTTGACAAGTATGATGGGCATGGTGATCCAGTTTCCCATTTGAAGAGGTATTATAACCAATTAAGGGGAGCAAGAGGCAAATACGAATTACTCATCGCTTATTTTGGGGAAAGTTTGACAGGAATTGCTTCAGAGTGGTTCATAGATCAAGACATCTCTCACTGGCACGTCTGCAACGACATGGCTCAAGATTTTGTCCAAAAATTTAAGTACAATATTGATATAGTGCTAGACCGCTCCTTTCTCTTCAACATAAAGAAGAAACCAATAGAAAGCTTCAAAGAATATGCAGTCAAATGGAGGGAGCAGACTGCTAGGTTCAAACCACCAATGAAAGAGGCATAAGTGATTGACTATTTTCTCCAAGCTCATGATCCTGATTACCACCATTACATGTTGGCCGCCATTGGTAATACTTTTGCTGAGGCGATTAAGATTGGTGAAATAGTTGAGAATGGCATGAAGTCGGGCAAAATTGTGAGTTAGACAGCCCTTAAGGCGACCACACAAGCAATTCAAAGCGGCTCAGCCAGTTTCGGAAATTGAAAAAAAGATGGAGGAAGGATCCATGATGGCATCTAGGTACGTGGGAGTTCAAAGAGGAATAGTTCCTTATTACATTCAATTCCAACAAGGACAATCCAATTCTTCTCAACATTACTATCCGCCTCAGGGTCCCCGATACTCAGTTCTCCTGCAACAATACATAGTGTTTAATGCTCAGGCTTATACTAGGCCTCCCAATCACCAACAATGGCGGGCACCGATTCCACAAGGTTATCGTCAACTCAAGCCGAATTTTTAGGCATCATAAAATCCTCGTCCCCGACAAGAAAATGTAAGAGAACAGGAACCAAATAAAGAGTTCACCCCAATTGGAGAATCGTATACAAGCCTATTTTGAAAGTTGATGCAGTTGAAGTTGATTGAACCAATCATGCCACGTTATGTGAATCCAAATTCAAAAGGTTTTGACTCAAATGCAAGATGTGAATATCACTCTAACACCCAAGGTCATAGTACCGATAAGTGTTGGACATTAAAGAAAGCCATTAAAAATTTGATTGAAGCAAAGGCAATTGTTGTAACAAACAATGAGGATACTCCTAATATCACAAAAAATCCGCTCCTAGATCATGATAATACACATTTTATTGGGATGATTTGTAATGATCGGGATTATAAGCAGTCTGGCAAGACAGAAATGGCAATTAGAACCATATGTGTAACGACCCGACCGATTGTTTTGAGAGCTAGAGAACCAATTCCCTAATAACTGATTTCCCCACATTTTTATGCTATTGGGACTTGCCGGAGTGATTGGTTATAGAATTCATAGAGTTTTGGGAAACTTAGTCCCTAGATGTGAGTTTAAACCTTAGAATTTGGATCGTAGCTGGAACTGTGTGAAGACGGGTTCGGAATGGAATTCCATCGACTTTGTTAGATCCGTTGAGTGATTTTGGGGTTAGGAGCACGTCCGAAATATGTTTTGGAGGTCTGTATTAGAAATAGGTTTGAATTGACGAAAGTTAGATTTTCGGCCATTTCGGCCGATAGGGAAAATTTTGATATCGAGCTCAGAAGAGAATTCTGAGAGTGGCTGTAGGTTTAGTGCCATTTGTGACCTATATGTTAAATTTGAGGTCATTCGGACTAAGTTTGAAGTGTATCGGCACCGTTTGTAGAATTTAGAAAATTCTAAGTTCTTAGGCTTGAATCCGTGCTTATTCATGTTTTTGGTGTTGTTCTAGGTGGTTTGAAGGATAGACTAAGTTTGTATGGTGTTATAGGATTGGTCGGTAGGTTTGGTTGAGGTCCCGGGGTCCTCGGTTGTGTTCCGGATGCTCAACGGGTCATTTTTGGACTTAAGGAGTTGGCTGGTTTTTGCTGGTGTTCTGCAGCTGGTGTTATTCATTGCGATCGCGTGAGGAGTATCGCGATCGCGTAGGGCAATTGGGAGGCCACATGGGTTAACTATTCACGTTTGCAAAGAATAGGACACGATCACGTAGGTCGGTTAGGTTGTGCATCGCGAACGCATGGGCCAGACTGCGTTCGTGAAGAAGAAATAAGGCGGCAAAGGAAGCTGAACGTTACACTTCGCTATTGCGTGGGGTCAATCGCGATCATGTAAGTCTGAGGATCCATTGCATCGTGTTAGCGTGGGGTGTGACGTGGTCGCGTAGAGTAAAATCATGAGGCAACAAAGTTTTTCTTCGCGATCGCGGTGGTGTTTCCGCAATCGCGATTAAGGAATGCCTAGGCAGATTTAAAATGTTCAAAATCGAGGGTTTATGTCATTTTTCACCATTTGGACTTGAGAGCTAGGGATTAGGCGATCTTTGGAGGGATTTTCACGTGGGTGTTTAGGGTAAGTGATTCTTACTTAGTTTTGATTAATTCCCGCTAATCTATGCTTAATTTTATCATCTAATTTCGGATTTGAGGTAAAAAAATTGCAGAAAATTTGAGAAAAGTTCCTAGGCCGAATTTTGGGATTTTGATCGAGAATTTGGTATCGGATTTGAGTAAATTTGGTATGGTTATACTTGTGAGTAAATGGGTGTTCGTAATTTGTGATTTTTACCCGATTCTGAGACGTGGGCCCAAGGAGACTTTTTGGGCGATTTTCCTAATTTTGCGTTTTAGCTTCGAATTAATTAGTTAAATTAGTTACTTATAGTTATATTTACATTATGCAATTAATTTGAATAGATTCGGGCCATTTGGAGTCGGATACTCGTGGCAAGAACGTGATATCGAGTTGATTTGAGCGGTTGGGGTAAGTGGCTTGCCTAACCTTGTGTTGGGGACTTTCCCCATAGGATATTTGATATTAATTAATGTGTGGCTCTGTGTACGTGAGGTGACGAGTACGTACACAAGCTGTTATTGCAAAAACCCTGTTTTCCCTTCTTAAATCATAAATTATTTCCCCTTATTAAATTGCACTAATATGTTTAATTGTTTAGCTTAGATTAGAAAAGCATGCTTAAGTGTTTTAACTGCCTACTTGACATTTTGTGCGTCATGATTTGTTAGATCCATTTTTTCCTTATCTATGATTAGTATAAACTGTATAGTTCGATTATATACCTGTCATTGTATCTTGGCGCTGCATATCTAAATTGGGATTATGGGCGTATTCTGGGAGATCCCCCAGCACTGCATATTTGTTTTGGGACTGCAGACGTATTCCGGGAGATCCCCCATCACTGCATATTTACTTTGGGACTACAAACATATTCCGGGAGATCCCCCTGTACTGCACAATCATTCGGAACTATGAGACGGTATCCCGGGAGATTCCACATTGTGTTTACCTTGTTCTGAGCCGAGGGCTCCCTTGATTGTTAAATTATCGAGAATTTTCTTTAACTGTTTATCATAAAATATCTTATATCTTTTACTGTTTAACTTATTATTTTAACTCCGGTAGGGCCTTAACCTAACCTCGTCACTACTCGATCGAGGTTAGGCTTGGCACTTACTATATACCAGTTTGGTGTACTCATGCCCTTTCCTGCACATGTTTTTCGTGTGCAGATCCAGGTACGAGCTATCAGCCTCGAGGATAGTACGTGTTGCTGATTTTCAGGAGACTTCAAGGTACTTCTACCGTGTCCGTAGAATCCTCATAGTCCCCTTCTACTCCCTTGTCTAGAGTCTTTTTATGTATCTTCACACTTTGTATAGAGCTACAATATATTATAGAGGCTTGTGACTTAGTGACATTCCAGGTTATTGGAAGATTATTTTGTATATGCCGAGCGATACTGCTATTGTTATTTACAGTATATTGTTTTACCCCTTTTATTATTGAGTTTTCTTTAAGTTTTTCGTAATATTAGGCTTACCTAGTAGTAAAGACTAGGTGCCGTCAGGATAACTTTCAGAAGGTTAAATTGGGTCATGAAGACAGGGAAAGAACCAAAAATGATAGTAAGCCTGCCGCAATTGGCACCGTTGATTGTGAAAGGTGCGAGTTCTAGTTTGAACTTGGCAGCTTCTGAAAAAATAATTCTCTATGTCCCTGGAAGCACAAAAAAAGTTGAGGTTCAATTGGGTGGGCCAAAACTTTACATCCTTGGGGGCATTCAAAATATCGTTCCAAATAGTGGTTTGAGAAATATAACAGAGCCAGTTGTGATCCGACCTATTGCACAACTCCTAGTGACAAACACAAAAGCAATTCTCTGGAATTATAACAAGACTATCGTGACATATAAAGGAAAAGAGATAGTTGAAGAAATAGATGAAATTGGGGGCTTGACCTGCTCTAGAAGGTGCTACTCACCAGAGGAATCGAGAAAAGCTAAGCAATCCAGGGAAAGTGCCAGTGAAAGAACCCATTGCAGAAAAAGAAGCGGAGGAATTCCTTAAGAAAATGAAAATGCAAGACTACTCAATCGTTGACCAACTAAGAAAAACCACTGCTCAGATATCTTTGTTATCTCTGCTTTTGCACTCGAAAAAGCATCACCGTGTGTTGATCAAAACTTTGAACGAGGCGTATGTCTCAAAAAAGACAACATCGAATCAACTAGAAAAAATGGCTGAAAGATTCTTTGAAGTAAATAGAATTACTTTCAGCGATGATGATTTGCTTGAGGAAGGGGCTGGGCACAATAGAGATTTGCATCTTATGGTCAAATGTGGGGGGCATTACGTAAAAGGAGTCATTATTGATGGAGGCTCAAGTGTAGATGTATGCCCTCTTTCTACTCTACAACAGCTGAACATTGACGTTAACAGAATTCGAACTAGTAATGTCAGCATTAGAGCTTTTGATGGTTCACGAAGATACACTATTGGGGAAATAGAACTCACCATGACAATCAGCCTGGTTGATTTTAACATTGTCTTTTAAGTGTTGGATATGAAAACTTCCTATAATTTTCTTCCGGGAATGTCGTGGATCCATATGGCCAGAGCTGTACCATCCACCTTACATCAAATAGTCAAATTCGAGTATGACATGCAAGAAATTGTTGTTCATGGGGAGGACGATTGATCCGTCTATAAAGACCTGTCCATTCCATGTATCGAGGCCAAGGAAGGATGTGAATCCATCATATATCAAGCATTTGAGGTGATTTAGGTGGACCAAGTGGACGAAGGAAAACCAATTCTGCATCCCCGTCCAGACACATCTATGATGGTAGCATCGTAGATGTTGAGGAACAACTATGAACCAGGAAAAGGATTAGGATCCTCTCTGTAGGGAATTGTGAACCTCATTGCTCCTTTTTCGAAAAAAATATACCTTTGGCTTCGTTTTTAAACTAACACCAGCTGACATAGATAGAGCCAAGGCCCGCAAAAAGAATGGTTGGAATCTGTCCAATCTAATCCCTCACATTGCCTACTCTTTTGTCAAGCCACAATTTGAAGAAGTCCAAAATCCTTCTACTCAGGATGACACTGATGAAGTTTTTCAGGGTCTCAAGGAGATATTTTATGAGATCAATATGGTTCAAGTTGTGAGGGCCCTATCCGTGCAAGTATTCAGTTGATTGGTCCAGATACCTCGCTCAACAACTGGGAAGCAACTCCTCTTCCCATCAGGAATGATTCTTGGTTGTCTGTTTTGTTGCTTTTTCTGTATTTGGATTATTTTAAGGGTTTTAATCCAGATGTTTTAGTTTAATTGCTTTGCTTTGATGTTAACCCTTCTATCCTTTTAAATTCAATGAAATGAAGTTCCAATTTCATTGTAAAAATTCTATTTTTTCCTTTCCCTAATTTTTGTTAATTTCTTACCATTTTCAGTTTCGTTAATGCTGACTTTAAGAACATGACATGCATGCGAAATTCATGCCCAAATCTTAAAAAGTTGTCTAATATCGAAATATGAATCAAGAGATTGAGTATGATGAAGACNTTAATGCTGACTTTAAGAACATGACATGCATGCGAAATTCATGCCCAAATCTTAAAAAGTTGTCATCGAAATAATGAATCAAGAGATTGAGTATGATGAAGATGAGGCTTTTAAGGAAATAAAAAGGGAATTGGATCAATTTGAGAATAGGCCTAAATCTAATTTAAGTGAAACTGAGATAATTAATCTGGGAAGTCCTGAATAAACCAGCGAAACAAAGATAAGCATTCATACTGAACAAAAGACTAGAGATGCCATAATACAAGCTTTGTTCGAGTACAAAGATGTATTTGCTTGGTCGTATGATGACATGCCGGGTTTGAGCGCCGATTTGGTGGTTCATAAGCTTCCCACATACCCTAATTTTCCACCAATCCAAAAAAAAAACAAAGAAAGTTTAAGACATACATGAGTGATAAGATTAAAGAGGAAATTACGAAGCAACTAAGTGTAAATGTGATCAGGGTTGTCCGATATACTACATGGTTAGAAAATGTTGTGCCAGTTCCAAAGAAGGACGGGAAAATCAAAGTTTGTGTTGACTATAGGGATTTCAACAAAGCAAGTCCAAAGANAAAAAAAAAAACAAAGAAAGTTTAAGACATACATGAGTGATAAGATTAAAGAGGAAATTACGAATCAACTAAGTGTAAATGTGATCAGGGTTGTCCGATATACTACATGGTTAGAAAATTTTGTGCCAGTTCCAAAGAAGGACGGGAAAATCAAAGTTTGTGTTGACTATAGGGATTTCAACAAAGCAAGTCCAAAGGACAACTTTTCCTTACCCAACATTCATATCCTTGTTGACAATTGTGCTAAACATGAGATCCAATCTTTTGTCGATTGTTATGTCGGGTATCACCAAATTCTGATAGATAAAGAAGATGCAGAAAAGACAACCTGCATCACTCCATGGGGAACTTATTGTTATAGAGTCATGCCATTTAGTTTGAAGAACGCAAGGGCAACTTACATGAGGGCCATGACTACCATATTCCATGACATGATGCACAAAGAGATCGAAGTGTATGTTGATGATGTGATCATTAAGTCCAGAACACAAGTTGACCATGTGCAAGACTTGGAAAAGTTCTTTGAAAGGCTACGAAAATACAATCTCAAACTCAATCTAGCCAAACGTGAATTTGGAGTTCCTTCAGGAAGCTTTTGGGTTTTATAGTTAGTCGCAGAGGCATTGAGTTAGATCCCTCCAAGATAAAAACCATTTGAGATCTACCTCCCTCGAAGAACAAAATAGAAGTCATGAGTTTACTTGGGAGGTTGAACTACATCAACATGTTCATCCCGCAGCTTACAACCACATGTGAGCATATTTTCAAGTTGTTGAAAAATAACGCCACTATCAAGTGGATATATGAGTGCCAAGAATCTATTGATAAGATCAAGGAATATTTGTCAAATCCCCCGGTTTTAGTTCTGCCGGAACTTGGTAGGCCTCTGTTTTTATATCTGTCAGTAATGGATAGTTCCTTTGGTTGTGTTCTAGGTCAACATGATGCCACATGCAAAAAGGAACAAGTGATATATTATTTGAGCAAAAAGTTCACTACTTATGAGGACAAATACACTTTTTTGGAAAGGACATGTTGCGCCTTAACCTGGGTCACCTAGAAGTTTAGGCATTATCTTTTGGCCTATACAACTTACCTCATATCCTGAATGGATCCCCTGAAGTACATATTTCAGAAGCCGATGTCAACTGGCAGATTGGTAAAGTGGAAAATCTTGCTCACAGAGTTTGATATTGTTTATGTCACTCGCACTGCCATAAAGGCACAAGCTTTGGATGATAATCTGGCAGAAAACAAGGTTGATGATGAATATGAATCTTTGAACATATATTTCCCAGATGAAGAAGTTAATTTAGTTAATGAAGTGGGCCAAGATGACAGTCAAATTTAAAAACTATACTTTGATGGGGATGTCAACATCAAAGGCGTAGGGATTGGGGCAATTCTTGTATCACCTACTAGGAAACATTACCCTGCCACGACATGACTTCGTTTCTTCTGAATAAACAACACGGCAGAATAGAAGCTTGCATCATAGGTCTGAACATGGAAATAAACATGAATTGTTGGTGATGGGAGATTCAGATTTGCTTACTCGACAGGCTCAAGGTGATTGGGAGACTCGAGACATCAAGCTCATTCCATGTAGACAATGTGCAGAGTATCTTAGCAAAAGGTTCAAGTCCATCGAGTTCAGGTACATTCCTAGGTTTCACAATGAATTAGCCGATGCCTTGGCCACCCTGGCCTCAATGCTTCCATATTCAGATGATAATCACATTGATCCATTAGAAATTCAAATTCGAGATCAACATGGTTATTGCAATACAATTGAAGCAGAACCATATAGTGAACCATGGTACCGTGATATTAAACGGTTTCTGAAAACAAAAGTTGTTACGGAACATACTAATAGGGATCAAAAGAGAACTATTAGGCGACTCTCTAATGGTTTCTTTTTGAGTGGGGAATCCTATACAAAAGGACTCTGGTTTGAATTTGTTGAGATGTGTGGATGCCAAAGAAGCTGAAATGATTGTGAATGAAGTGCATTCGAGAGTATGTGGTCCGTACATGAATGGATATGTTATAGAAAAAAAATCCTTCAGGCAGTATATTATTGGCTTACTATGGAACGAGATTGCTTATATTTTGTTTGAAAGTGCCACCAGTGTTAGATTCACAGTGATTTGATCCACTGTCCTCCTTCAGAGTTGTATCCTATATCGGCTCCTTGGCCTTTTGTTTCTTGGAGAATGGACGCCATTGGCCCAATTGAGCCAAAACCTTCAAATAGGCTCAAATTCATCTTGTTTGCAATTGATTACTTCACCAAATGGGTGGAAGCTATTACATTGAAAGTAGTTACCCAGAAAGCAGTAGTAGACTTTGTTCACTCCAATATCACCTGTCATTTCGGTATTCTAAAAATCATTACCACGAATAATGCTGCTAATTTGAATAGTCATCTGATGAAGGAGGTATGTGAACACTTTAAAATTGAGATTCGCAATTCTACTCCTTACCGACCCAAAGCTAATGGAGTTGTTGAAGTTTTGAATAAGAACATCAAAAGTATTCTTAGGAAGATGGTCCAAGGGTCTAGACAATGGCACGAGAAACTACATTTTGCTCTGTTGGGATACTGGACAACTGTCCGTACATCAGTTGGCGCAACGCCCTATTATTTGTTTATGGCACTGAAGTAGTCATACCTGCTGAAGTTGAGATTCCCTCTCTCTGAATCATTGTTGAAGCAGGGATCGAGGACACTGATTTGGTTAAGGCCCGATTGGAACAGTTGAGTTTGATTGATGAAAAGTGTTTGGCGGCAGTTTGTTTTGGTCAGTTATACCAACAAAGAATGTGACACGCTTACAATAAGAAAGTGCGCCCAAGACAATTCGAGCTAGGACAACTTGTTTTGAAACGTATCTTTCCGCACCAGGAAGAAGCAAAAGGAAAGTTTGCCCCGAATTGGCAATGTCCTTATCTCATCAAGAAAGTATTGTCAAAA
Source organism: Nicotiana paniculata (assembly GCA_005239505.1). NCBI lineage: Eukaryota > Viridiplantae > Streptophyta > Magnoliopsida > Solanales > Solanaceae > Nicotiana > Nicotiana paniculata. Next base: position 57,572 of record ML343786.1, on the reverse strand, counting down.
GAAGCTCTACACTTGGCAGATATAGAAGGAAAGGTGATAGATATATACGTCAACGCAGATGCGGTCAAGAGATACTATGTTTAACATGCCTCTGTTGGGGCATTTTTATACTTAGCATTCTCAGGTTGGGATGACGAAAGGCTATCATTCTCGCTACCCAAACACTGGTCCACCCTAATTAGCCTTTTGAAGCCTTGTTTATATTTCTTTGTTTTCCCCTCTTTTGGAACCAATGTACTTAATAAAAAAAAATTAAAAATTTTAAAAAAAAAAGGGAAATAAAAAAAATCATCAAAATAAGTTCATGTTAATTGAACTACGTCCGACCTGATTCCGAAAGGATACGTAGCAGCCTCACTCTGAGGTTCGGTCACACCAAAAAAAAATCTACATTTCCTAGTATTCAAAGAAACTGGGGCATGATTTTATCTTATTTTCGATGGTTGTTCCATCAAAATGGTTCCAAAAATTGTAATTCAGTTGAATAGTTCTTTTTACCGTTCCCTGCTAAGACCTTCTGATCAACTTTCGAGAATGCTAAGTCAATATACTACGGGTGACACCTATTGTAAAGAGAGAAAAACAAATGAGAGAGTCTTACTAGTGAAAACCCTCACGGGCACTATAAGGCAATTGTGAGTTGAGAGAAATGCAAACGAGAGAGGTCAATTGGTGAAAGCCCACAAAGGGCATCATTGATCGATTTAGGTCTTCATATATCCTGGCACAAGCGTGGTTAAGGCAAAGAACTCAATTTCAAAGTGAAGTTTATAACAAATTTCGAGAATTAGATGGTTCAAACGGATCGGGCATCCAGTCCAAAGTACATGTCATTTTCATTGAAGTCGGCATATTCCTCCATATAAGTCCTTTCTTATTTTTTTTCTTCTTTTCCCTGAAAGAGACACTTCTTGATTAAGCTGTAATACCTATTAATTCACCTTCTTGTTTTCTTTTGTACTATTCTTTATGAGTCCCTTTCAGTCTAATTTTGTCAAAGCAAAGCAAAGAAAAGACTGCAAAATTGATTACAGTTTCCCCATTAGATAAAGCAAAGATTGCTGGGCATAAACCGTATGGGAAAAGCCATAAAGTCATATGTGATTTTTCCTGACTGCAAAAGGCTTGAAGGACTGGACAATGTTACAAGGGTCAACAAAATTTACTCAGTAAAAGTCGTTCTGGGAGAAAGGTTGTTTGCACCATAAACATAAATGGGGATAGACGCAAAATAGTCAGGTTTTGACGTTGAGAAAGAAGATCTCCAGAAAGTAAAAACAGAATCTCTCGGTAATTTGTACGACCATCGGCAGAGCCAGCTGTTCTAACCAGTGTAATGGACACTAGGTCAAGTCACCCAAGAAATCAAGGCCACAAATCGACCACCATTTTAAAACTAATGAATTTTTATTTGTTAAGATTAGGAACATAACAATTTTAGGAAACAGTTCGTGAAAAGACGAACACCACCAAGTGAAGTTCTCAAATCCTTAGTTTTCTTCCAATATACATTAATCATGTTATTCTTAGTTTCATTTATAAGGAATTAATACCCTATCTTCAACACAGGGTACTACATCCTTTGGTCGCATTATTTTCTTCCTACATAGGGTACGACATTCCCTAGTAGAATCTTAGAGAGCTAAGAGCCTCATCTTATTGTCAACACAAGGTACGACATCCCCTGATTGCATATTGCCAACATAGGGTACTCCATTACCTAGGGGCATCTCAAAGAGTTATCTTATTGCACACACAGGGTACTATATCCCCTGGCTGCATTACTTTCTGCCAACATAGAGTACGATATTCCCTGGTAGCAACTTAGAGAGCCAAGAGCTCGTTTCTCTTTCAACTCTTCATTTTGCAATAACAAAGTTAGTTTAATGTGTTTTTAATAACTCACGATTTTTTTTAGTGCAAACTGGGGCAGAAAATTTTTGTTCGTTTTGTTTGTTTCTGATGACTTGCAGGTTTTTCTGCAAAGTACAGATTAGATGTGCAAGAATAAGATTCCAGCTCTCGCCAGAGAAAGTAGAACATTTGATCTCAATACCAGCCGAACCAGCTTTGACATAATGCATGCAGAGATATAGGATCTCAAGATCCATCTTCTCATCATCTGATCAACAAACATGCGTGTGAGAATATTTCCTAGTCTGTTGCATCGAGAAAATCAAGTTTCAGTCTAAAGTCAATGGGGGAAGCAAGTCAAGAAACAAGATAAGACTCCAGATGGCATTTAGATGGAAATTTTGTAACTCTTAGATTTCAAGAGTATTTAATTCTCTTTTCATTTTGATGTAATAGTAGGAACTGCGGATAGGAACCTCGACGGAACTTCGCTCGACTCTCCATCTAAGCATACTCTATCAATCATTTTTCACTCGAACTACACGTGACCTGATTTCCTTATAACCCGGTATATGTAGGCTGCCTATAACCAAGTCTCGGTCACACCTTTTTCTTTTATTTTCTTTTCCTTTGTAAATAACAGTGATGTCAAAAATCAGTCTCCTTGTTCATTTTCTTTGCCTGAAAACTCTTCACGTTTCCAAGCAAAGAGGGGCATGTTGTGAACAACTAATATTTGACCACACCCAAATTCTATACTATTTTAGAGTAAATATCTCTTTTAGGTTTAATGTTGATATTTTAAACTTTTATCTTTACTCTTAATATGTTTTATCAACAAAAAAAACTACAAAAAATATTCACATACTTATAGTACAAATTTCATTTTTAATTATAAAGAAAAAAAAAATTTACAAAAAAAAAAAATGCTTTCTTTTAATTAATATTTTAATAAGCAAGCTATAGAATCTTTCTTAGTATCATTTAAAGTACATATAAATAATTAATTTTTCTATATTGTAAGAAATGTTGGTTATTCTTCTTATCTTCATAATTTAATTAGCTTTTAAAATGAAAGACAAAAAAAAATTCAAATTCAAAAATGAAGTAAAAACACACTACTTTAAAAACAAAACACCATAATCCCCAGTTCCTCCCGTATCCCTCACGTATCCCCCACATATCCACTCCTCACTTCCCACTTCTCCCACTCTTCTCACCACTTTCTCACATCAGTTATACAACATATACATCTATATATAGACACACTTCACAAATAGAAAGGGAGAGATATGAAAAACGGGTGGAAAGCAGCTAAAATCAGCCACGAAATTCACCTCAAATACAGCGAAATAACCACCCTTTCCCAGCAAAAAATGCAGTAGCAAATTTCCTCTGAAAACCAGTCCAAACCTAGTAGAAAACCACCCTTCTTCATCCTTAAACTCAGCTGAAAACCATCGCTAAACCCAGCTGAAATAGACTCCGAAAGAGCTCCGAAGTTGCTGCGAAAACAATCCGGAAAAGTCTCCGACAAGGTATTGGTTCGAGGTTCCAGCGTATGGTCAATTAGGAGTTTGCCAGCGAAGATCTGGCTTTGTTTATGGATCTCTTCACTTCGAGTGATGTTCTGTATTTGTTAAAGATATGTTCTTATCACTATATTTGAAAGCCGTTGAATATTCAAAGTCCGTGTCCTTATTTCCATCATTATGTTGACTAAGCTTCAAGCTTATAGTTATGGTTTAATGCGGTTATGTTGATTGTTTAACTATTAAATCAATATGGAAGTTTTGAATGTTTGGTGTTCTCCGATTAGTTGGTGATATCTATATTATTGTGTTCGAATAAAACTTTTACTTGATGCAAAACGTTTTACTGGATGCAAATCTTGGTTAAGAGTTAGAAGAGGATATTGTTCTTATCAAGATTGGTTTTCAAATCTTTATGTTTGGCAATGAAATATCAATTTTGAATTGAAAGAGTTAAATGGGTTGCTGTTTTAGTTTAGCAAGTATGTTGGATTAACACGAACTTTCACATTTATTATAATATTCTCTCTTGCGAATTAAAAACGTAGATAAGTAGAATTAATAATTGGAGTTTGTTTGTTGGATCGTATTACTGTATTCTACTTAGTTAAGTTGGTTTCCATTATTTGTTAACATGTGAAAATATTTAGATTGAAAATTTAGTTTATAATGGGCTAAATGTTTAAGTCTAGTGGTTTAATGCATATGAGAGATCTAATTGTTAAATATTCTTAGGCTAGCTTATCTTTTCATAACTAATTTATTAATTTCTTCCACAATACCTTTTATACCTCATGACTTTACAACAATATCAATGCAGTTTCAGAAATAACATCCAAATCGTTAGTATGCTTTTAGACTCGCTCTTAATTAAATCATCGTGATTATGTATACAAAATAATTAAAATACTCTAAAACACTAGAAAAACTTTAGATGTACTTAAAATATTAGCCCATGTGTTCATACCCGAACCTTAGATTGATATACTTAAGTAATAAAAGGGTTATGTGCGCATTCATGCGTCTCAATACCTTTAAATGTAAAATAATTCTGTTTTAACCATGTGTACATTCTGTACCTTGGTTTAACATCCAACTTCAAAGAGGAATACCTTGTGTGCATACCGCATCTTGGTGAACACAATTAATAAAATGCAATAATTAATTAAATGGTAATAGGCAAATCATAACCAATACATTACAATAATAGCCAAAAAATGATTTAAGCCTTACATCAGTCAATAAAAGCGATCGCACTAGAAGCACGAGACTCGAGGGGTGCCTTACACTTTTCCCTCAGTCTTCTGTTCTTGTAGACCATAAATTAGGAGTCAAACCTTTCTTTTGATAATGGATTCAAATAAAAGGTGAATTGGAACACCAAAACTCAATTCCAAGTGGCGGCTCCAAATAATAAATACTCCCTTTTCAAAACGTCACTTTAATTGGAAAAACTCTTCTAACTCAATCTCGTAATAGGGTTGTGTGGGAAAAAGAAGCGTGACAGTAGGGGATGATGTATTATGGATGCTTATAACATGGTTAAAATAATTGCATTAGGCGTTATCATAGCACTCGATGACCTAAAAATTAAGATAGACAACCTGTTATAATAGGTTAAATAACATTAATGGCAGAATAGTCTAATAAATCCCTTTACTTGTCCCGCTTTGTCATCCTGGTCCCTATACTCCATAAGATTTCATTCAGACACTCATAATTGTTAAAACACACTACTTTAAACTCTCCCTACCTCGCGTGTTCTTCAAATTCACAATGTGGGTGACACGCCGTCCTCCACATCAGATTTTTATGACACATCATTATTTTTTTACTTTAATTTCAAATTTTTTTTCTTTTTTTTCTTTTTCACTCAAACTCCTCCCCCACCCTTACCATATCTCTCCTTTTTTCACAGCAAAAAGCAAGAAACAACATTCTGACTTTCTAGCTTTACCAGCAACAATACCACCATGGATAACCAAAAAATCATCAGCCTCCAATTTTCCATCGTCCACATCTCCCTTACAATGATTTTTGTCCAACGCCGCCACTCACTACTTCAATCCACCATGTGAACCACCTTGAACTCCTTCCTCCATTGATGACAAGGCACAACCAATAAAAATGCCCAATATACTCATATGTCCACATAATATACATTGTACATCCTACCTAATTCCACAAAGATCTCTGTCAACCACACCTTCCAAAACGCATCTCAAGAATCTCACCATAAACAGTCAAAAAAAATAAAATCAGCCTCTCTCCATCATACAAATCCACAATTAAATATCGACTCCACAACCTGAAAATCATAGTCCCAAAATAATCCTTACCCAAAACAGATTCAACATTGTAATAGCCATAGTTCTGATTGTTCTTCAGAAAGGGGTTTTAGTTTATTTTTCTCAAATATTGGTTTAAAGTTTGTGAAAATGGAAAGGAAGAATAACTGGAAAGGAAAAATGGGAGAACGAGAAAAGAGACGGAGAAGAGGTGGCGAAAGAAGGGGAAAAGGGAACTGTAGAAAGAGAAAAGGAAATGGGGAGGCCTGGGGAAGGGGGCATATTTGTTTTTAATATTTTATGTTTTTACCTTTTATTTTTATTTATTTATTCTTCTTACTTAACTATTTATAGTCTAACTTTTTATATTCACGCTCCTTATACGCGTGAAATTCACGTATTTTGTCCAACTCGGTCATCAAGTTGCCAAATATGCTTTGTCAACGCTCAGAGGGGTTTAAAGTAGTGTGTTTTAATAACTACGAGCGTCTGGATGAAACCTTGTAAAGTGTCGGGACCGGGATAACAAAGCGGGACAAGTATAAGTATCTATCAGGCTATTCTGCCTGACATTAATAGTGTTTAAAACTTTTAATCTGCAATAAAACTAAAAGACCAATATTTATTCAGGAAAAAGGTGCCAAACAACAATTAAGGTACACAATCATTCTTCTTCTATGCTATTACAAATATCAAAGATCAGCCTCGCCAATACTGACACATCAAATTCAAAGAAAACCAAGTTGAATGGCAATATAACCACACTGCAAACCTCTTGATATTACCAATAACTAAAGGATACAAACATTACAAACTACTGTCTGGCTGCAAGTACCTACTCATTGGCCCCAAGCAGGGTCATCAGGAACTCCTTGTAGTAACCTGATGTGTCATCAGCTACTGAATATTCAAGAGTAGTATTCTTCTTTTTGAAATATTCTTCCTTAACTTTGATCATATCAATTTCAGCTCTAGTTATAATTGCTCTAGTTAGAGAATCCTCATCAGTTCCTAGCCCATCTGTGGATCTTTTTACAACCTGAAATGCCCAGATATAGAGGAGAAAAATGAGAGGAAGATTCTTTAGTCGCTGTCACTAGGTGATGAACAATACCAGATATCCAGTGCACGTAAAGAGATTATGAAACAGTACGATCAAGTCTTCTATGACTATTTTTGTTACCTCAGCGAAATGCTTCTCTGGGGAGTCTATGCACCAAATAACCACTTTCAAGATAGATTCTAAAAGACCTTCATCACAGTTCAATATATCCTGCAATATAATGGTAAGTCGGTACAAGAAGATAAGATTAATTAAAGAGCAAGAAGAAGTGAAACGAAGTTAAACTGATGGCTTAAAGATGACTGACCTGATATATGGAGAATCCATAGTTTTGCTCATAGCACTGAAAAGTTGCCTTAAGCTGATGAATGTTCCTGGTGCTGAGTATCAGGATGAGTTCATCACTATCTAATTGTTTTGTTCTAGTGGCTTCACGAAGCTTAGACGCCTCTAGATTAGCAGTACTATGGTCGATCAGTTCCTTGTCGTATCTGTAGGAACTAACTAGATTGACTAGAACCTGCCCAACATCGATGCAATGCAACACTTCAAACTGGTGCTTGTTAAACTTCATTTAAGAATATTTAACAGTACAAGCTGATGATGAATAAGAAATGGACTAAACCAGATAACCTCAAAGTGATTGAGGCTGTACTTCGGTGAAGAAAATATCTTAAACAACAGGTGCATTTGGTATACGGAAATCATTTTTCAAAAGAATGTTTCTGATGTTTGGTTGGAGAATGGAAAATACTTTCAATCTGATGTTGAAGATTCATAATAATATTAGCAACCCGGATATTATTTTGATGAAAATTTTGAGAATTGAAGGTTGTTAGTCATGTAGTGTTGGTTAAATCATTGATATGAATTTAAGAGTTGAGATAATTGTCAAGGTTTTGGCGGAAAATATTGTGTTAACCAAAGACCAGAACTGATTTATTTGCAGAAGAATATCTCCCCTCATACAAAACACGCCTAACATTTCATAATCAACAGTAAATAATGAATGATGGGCTGGATAATGGAATACTAAACAGAGAAGATGTTTTGAGGTTGTTAGTAGCAATTTCAGTGCTACTGAGATTTCAAGTATATAAATGAGATAGTACTGTATCCAGCAACAAACAGAGATAAAAAAATATTCCTACAACAGTATAATTACAGTATTCATCTTCGTTTGACAGTATGTGACTGGAAATAATGAAATAAATTAACCTTTCGGACAGGAAGAGAGACATGTGCTATGATATCCTCCTCAGGTGAACAGCCAAAGAGAGCACAAATATGCTTGTCTTACAGCAACGAGATGATCAGGAGTTGATGCACAGGCTATCTCTACTATCACTTGTAGACGGCTTATTTCGTCATGTATCCACGGATTTAAGACCTCATTCGCTAGCCTCGCGTCTCTTTCAGGAGGATCATACGCCCAGAGGATCACTGCTTTCTACCATGCATCAAACATGAAATCCAGAGAAGTCAAAATTTTGAAATTAAGTAGTAACTATAACTTATACTACCATTCAAGTTCAGAAATCTTATCCACATGTAATTCTTATTTGCAGGTCTTTCTTCATTTCTGTTTTTCATTTTCTTAAAATTGTTTTATGAAATTTAACTGAAATGTTTGACATCCTAAAATTGGAATCTGTAGTGTTTGAAGATTCTCCTATGGATATAACAGTTTAGTCTTTGAATATTTGTAGAATCAAGATCTAAAATTGCAAACTTATAGCAAGTTGATCATATGCTTCTATTTAGAAGTAAATTTAGCTTTCTAGGAAAATTATATGTAAGAAAAAGCTAATCCGACTGTACAAGTGACAAACCTTACTTCAGATTCTAATCCCCTAGTTCAGGTTATCCATGAAAAGAGACCAAAATCTGCAGATGTACTTTAAGGAATTACTTGTTGGAAAATTTGATTATGGAGAATAGGATATATCAAAGCATGAGGCGTGTCAGGATACTGTCGTTGAGGATTTCGTCCACACAACAATGAATAAGATTAGGCGTAACCAGCGGCAAGCGAGTTTAACTGAATCTGCTACATCAGAAAATAATACTGTGTATGTGTATAAATTACGATTAAAACTGTGTAAATTTTGTATAAATATTTTATTTGAACCTGCTTGACAACTACTATTTTACGACTAAAGTTATGTACTTTGCTGGTTTATAGTTTCAATTTCAGTTTCAGTTGTTTGACCAATTTCCCTCCACCTACGTTCTCTTACATTCTACTGTTTGCCCTTTATATTTCATTTGCACATTAATGCCCTTATATAACTACAATTAAGAATTTTAGCTTGAAAATTACTCCATTACAGTACCTATAGTGGAGTAATTACTCATGTTACCATCAGCGATTGAGCGGAGATATCGGCATGAATGATGCTTTTGCTACAACTTAATTTAACGATAATATAAAGATTTTAATCAGTTATTTATTGTAATTTTAAGTTAATTAGGATAGCCACATCGTTTTTCCTGCCATAAAAGTCCATTTTGTATGTTTGCTAACTAGACTATAGAAAAATAAATTTTTAAGTTACAAAACAAAGAAGATTGACTTTTGTATTACAAAGCTTAACTTGAATTACACATGAAATTTACCGAGCATATTTAAATCTATAATTGATTCAAATTATTTTCATATTTCTGCTTAATTACTTATTTTACTTTGTTCTATTTGGGTTGATAGAGATGGTGAGTTTACGAGATATTACTTCATAATATAGAAAGAGTCTAATATATACGAGAATTTATCGCACATGTACATTTGGGATAAATATATTGTGTTTTATTTTGCCACTCTTCACATATTTCAGGTGGTTTAGGGGTTTTTCAAATTTATTTACGTGTCTATAATAAATTTCCTACCAAATCACAGAAGTCAGAATAAATATTATCCCTTCATTTTCCAAATTTATGTGACGTTAAAAGATGAAGTGCAATGAAAAGATAACAATATGATCAATAGAGAAATCACAAGCAGATGCGTGCCCATTAAATTCACTTTCTCTGAAGACAAGAGAATATCCGGAACATGCTAATAGGGATCAAAGGAGAATTATTAGAAGACTCTCTAATGGTTTCTTTTTGAGTGGGGAAATCCTATACAAAAGAACTCCGAATTTGAATTTGCTGAGATGTGTGGACGCCAAAGAAGCTGAAATGATTATGAATGAGATGCATTCGGGAGTTTGTGGTCCGCACATGATGCGTGCCCATTAAATTCACTTTCCAAGAAAGTTCTAATGTTTTATTCATTAAAGTTTTGTGGAATCTGCTCAAGAATTGTGATTTACAATTTTAAAATTTGGATTTGTAATGAAATTAAAATTAGAACATGCGTTCGAGATTATTATTTTTTTCTCACCATATGTCTGATGCAAGTGCAACCCAAAAATATTCACCCAACTAGGTCGAAGTTCAAATTCGTTTATTCCAGTTCACTTTCTACACACTGTATTTTAATAAATATTGTTCTCCTGTGGAGTCCAATATATTAATGTGGGAACAAATCTGTCGTAATGTATTTTAATATTTCCTATATATGTTTAAACCTGGCATACTGATAATCTGAGATAGGCCTTTTTTTGCTGAGTAGAATTAGCGATACGATGGTACTGTTTAGCTACAAAATTTATTCGTCGTTAATTCTTGTTTTTTTTAGTAGCATGAAGACTTTTATTTAAACCAATTAGCCTAATTTATTATGGTAGGTAATCTACTATTCATTTGACGTATTGATCACGTGCTTAACTATACCTTTCTTCCCCTTAAACAAACATGTATATCATGGAAGATTAAAATTTATGCCACTCATTACGTTTCCACTAATTAAACCTTACTAGGAATAGATAAAATATATATTTTACTAAGGTTTTGTAATCGGCAGTTGAACACGTATATTTGTGACACGGAACAAAGTATTATATTGATCTCCAGTGTAACAGATTAAAAGATAGTTCAGTTCAAATTAGGAGGAACGTAACGTATGTTTTCATTGCCACAGATATATATATATAGCAAAGAAGAGAGATCAATCATGCATACTACACCTATCTCTTTTTTTCCCCCCCCTCTGAATAGAGGGATACTTTCACCTTTCTTGAGTAATGAATTGAACTGCATGTGTTTAAATTATTAAACGAAGAGGATGCTATGAAATTGCCACGTATTGATATGAAGTTCTTGGATTCTTTAGCCCGTGATAATATAAAATATTTTTACCAAACATCATGTTATATAATAATTTGTAGATATGTGTGTTTGACTCCCAATAATATTATATTGTTCCTTTTCGGTACGTAATTCTACAAGCAATAAATTACACTCCCTGCCTGCGTTTCTAGTGATTATACTATACCGTTGATGTAAACTAACATGAATACTTAGAACAAATTATCAACACGGCCGGTTACGTTGTGGTGGAAAATGGGTAGGATCATTTTATCCTTAATTTATAGGTTTCCCGTTCGATCTTTGAATATGAAAAAATTTCAGTGGAGATAAAAAACGATTTCTTCTTTAATAAGTCTTTGTATGACGTGAATCCGTATTAGTGTCACGTCCTTAATCATTAATTAAGTATATGTGCGGCACTTGACAATTTGCTCATGTTCTTGTTATGCCAAGTCAGCCTTACTACACTCAAGATCGCTAAGAAAATGATAGAAAGAACACAAGAGAATTGTTAAAGGAAACTTTGTATTCGAGAGAATTTGAATTGGTTGCTTAATGAATTATAAATGAACGAGCCCCATTATATACTAGTCTCCTAGGGGCTAGTATGTAAATATTAATTGTTACACAAGTCCTAAATATTTATATAATATAAGAGCTTTCTTTAGAAGTCTCTACAAACCTAGAAGATTCCAAAACTTTCCTAGCAAATCCATAGAGATCTGGGGTCTTCCTAAGAAAATGTTCATATACTTCTTTAGAAAATGCTAGCATTCCTCCTATGTAAACTTCCACATGACATTAATATAATCAAATGGCACCTACGTGGCATGATGATGTGGCGGGTCATGACATTAGTCCCTAATAGAAGGATCTAGTTATAGTAAGATATTTCAATCATACTCATTTTGAATAAAAAAACTGAAATCAATTCAACAAAACATGATTAATAAAAAAATAATTAATTTTTGTTAAAGAACATATGCTGCCACGCCACTTCAAAAGGAGCAATTTTGAATGCTTTGACTGTTACAACAAAATTAAGTTACACTTTGAGCGAGTTCAATCAATAACTCATTTAAATATATTCATGATCTTATTGGTGTACAATATATAACAGTAAATTAAATTTAAAGAATAGTTGGTGTAATCCAATTAATTCTAACGTAACATTAAACATGATTTAAGTAAATACTACAATATTCACTTGAACGGGGCAAGCAAAGCACGTTATGACGACATCTTTATTAGGTGATAAACTGAAACAATAAAAGAAACTCTCATAAATTAATTAACTAACTGAAATTATTAAGATGTCTAACCTTTTTCCTTTATGTTATGTCAGTAAAAAAAACTTTACCTATACATTTTGATATGTTTGTCAAATGTCGATGTACTCTCCTTGACCTAAACTTATTAATTATTATCGTGTTTGGCAATTTTAATTTCCCTTCCACTAATGTTCTAAAATGTGCATTTTCTGAAAAGCGATAGTATGAATTCAAAGTAAAGAGAGAACAATTTGATTTTTGCATGAAATCGAAAAGTGATCCTCTAAATTTTGTAGAAAATAAAGTTGTACATTTTAATAAGTGCATAAATCCACTACAAGTCACAGTTTTTTGTAAGTAAAATTATTAAAAGAATTTAAATATTGTAATTAAATGAAAATACAGTCTACAGAGGTATGGTAGCCGTTCTTCATTTTAATAAAACGTTTGGGAGTCCTTTATATCGAAAAAAATTAAACTCACCAACAAGGTTGTGGTCTCGGATTCGAACTCTAGATACATAGTCGTTTTTGTTATGAAATACCTTATCTTTTAATTTGACATTTTTCGACTTCAATTCGAATCGGGCTTCAATGTGGATACTAGACGCCGAGTGAGAAATTAAAAAAAAGAAAGAAAGATTAAACTTAAAAAGTTTTGTTTGACTACTGTGGATGATCTTAATGGGACATAAATGCCATTTCATTTTTCGTAGGGCATATTTTGGTCTTTACAGAATTTAAACCAAACTGTCCAGCCGGTGACTACATGTAAATTGACCAAAATACCCAAAGAGTCTACTATAAATATAGCTCGAATTGTAAGAGATGTTCACACAGCCAAAACAGCAACTCTAACTTTGTCTCCAATAAAACACACACAAAACACAAACTTTCAACAAATGGCAACTTCTAATGAACAGTTTAAGGCATTTTCAGGTTTTTATTTTTAGAATAATTAAGTTTCCATGTTAACTTTTCAAATCACTCCTTCAATTTTTAGTTCATAAAATAAAAATTGAGTTTAATTATAATTCATAATATCAGGTCACAACAACGGCAACGAGGTCTAATGAGTTTAGGGCTCTCACCAAGGCTTTCGCAGGTTCTTGTTTTCTCCCTGAAAATTAAACAATTCCCTTAATCCCTAGATGAAAATTCGAGACGATTTTACAGTTTAATGCCTTGTATTGTAATTTATATATGTACAAGTGTTCTGATGAATACGTGTTTGCATGCATTTACTTTACTCTGTTAGTCATTTATAAATCAATTAAGAAGGCCAATTTGTTGGTTTCCGAAAGTAAAAAAGAAGAGCTCTTTCCCTTTTTCATAACGTATGTAGTACTTTATTTATGTCAACAACATCGGCTGAAATCTTCTTTATTTTTTTCTGCATTTTCAGATTTTAATGTTTTTTCCTTTGTCACCCTCTAGTTTTCATGAAAATTTAAAAATTTGGGATTTTTCCTTTTTAGGGTTAGGGGTTGATGAGAAGTCACGCATATCAATATTGGGAAAATGGGACACAAAGCAAAGGCAATTCTATAGGAAAAACACTCAGGAATACTTCAAAGAAGATGAACGTCAACTTGAGAGATGGGATGAAACACATGTTCTCCAAATTCGCCAAGAATTTTTACGTCTCAAGGCACTTAATTACTAGATCTTTTTACTTTTTATTATTTGTATTTATTGTTGCTAACCTTCCATAGTAATATATATATATTAATTACTATTAGTTGAATAATAGTAATTTATATTGTAGGATGCAGTGGTGGTGTACACAATGCATCCGTGGGAAAGAGATGCTAGACTAGTTAAGGAGGCATTATTAGTGAAGGAAGCTCAACCTCAACTTCATATTATCATAGAGACAGCTGCCACAAGATCTTCTGAACAACTTTTGGGAGCAAGAAGAGCTTACCATTCCCTCTTTCAACACTCCATTGAAGAAGACATTGCGTCCCATATACATAGTACTCCTCAAAGAAAGGTCACTAAGTTTTTTTTAGAACTCTAGTATATGTCATTTAAAATGTAATTATGAGTTTAACTTGTATGTACCGACAATGTAATTATTTTTTACAATATTAATTAGGACCATCTTCATTGTTGTTGCGTGGTAAGCTGCCTTATTATTAAGAGCATGAATCCCACTTTTTATGAAGGCTACGTATATATATACATATTGTCACACCCCTTTGCTATCCCCCAAAAGATATATGTGATATTGTGGATTGCGGGTTAAATGGTTTTTCCAATTAAAGTGAANCATAGGACATATTTTCACCAAAAATCTGTCCATAGGACATATTTTCCACCAAAATTTTGCCTTAGGACAAACTTTTGGTTCAAAAATCTGTCTAAAGGACAATTTTTCCTATTGCCAAACAGTAACAGGGGCAGCATACTCCCAACAGCTTCTAAACAGTAAAAATAACCACACAAGTACCCTACTCTCATGACCAAACATATCTACTCTTCAACTTTTAACAAAATCAGTACCAACCATGTGACTTAAACCAATCCTAAGATAGAAAGAACACATCACTAGACTCAATAATTGAACTAATACTCAACTAGAAGAAACTTAGAACCTAACGACTAAATTAAAAAAAAAGTGATGCATTGATAAGTGAAGACATTAATGAAACTCATGACTTTAAGCAAAAACGAAATCAGAAATACTACATATGAAATCAGAACTCAAACAGCTAACGTAAAGCCAAAACATATTAATGATGAGGTGAAGTAGAATAACTAATTCAGTTAAAACAGAAAATAAAATCAAAAACTAGACTGAAAGCTAACTTAAACGATTGTTAACACATTTACACTACAACGAAAACTACGACAAAACGATAAAGGAATAGAAAATTCAAAACATTCAAAGTTTGAGCTTTACCGAATTTGAGTGTTCATACACTAGTGGCGTAGCGACGGTGAGGCAGTGAAACAATAGGGGGACAGTGGCGCGGCTCGAGCAAGATTCCATTGTCGATTTTCCTCGAAACCATGACTCCGGAGAATTGGAGGCTAGTTTCGATGAAAATCGACGACAAAACCTTGCTTTAAGGCCAGTGTGCAGAGAGACACGGAGGCCGCAGAATGACAGCGGGGCGGCGAAGCGGCGGTGAAGCGGCAGCGGAGGCGGATGGCGGTGGTGGACGGTGGTGTTTATGGGTGAAATTAGGGAGAAAGCGTAGGTATCTTGGAGCTATATCCATTCATGTATGTGTTGTGGGGTGGAGGTGGCCGGAACTTCACGAATTTGAGGAAAAGGGGGCGGCTAGGTTTTTTTTTAGATCTAAAATTCATGGAGCTTGAGCTAGTTTTGAGGGGTTTGGGTTGGATATTTGGAAAGAGGAGGTTGAGACGAGTGGGGGGTGAAGTTTTGGTGGTGTTTGGATGGCGGCAGGCGGTGGTGCCGCCGTGGAGAGGGGCGGCGGCTAGAGAGGAGGAGTGGGAGAGAAGGGGAGGGGGCTAGGGTTTGTGTTATGTGAAATAAGGCCAAAAATTCTGATTATAGGGCCTTTTATATGACAAATAAAATTGATTCTGGGCCATTGGATCAAAGATAATAGAAGGCTGAGATTTGATCTTGAATACTTAACCAAAACGACGTAGTTTTGTGCTCAAACTACGTCGTTTTTGCCCCTCCCCTGGCAGCCCTTTTATGGATTAGCCATTTCACTTTTGGCCACTTAAATCATTTCAATTTTAACCATTTTCCTGGAATCCTATCTTATTAAACTAAAATCTAATTAACCTAAATACCAACTAGTAAAATAAACCTAATAAAATAAATTGGCTAACAATTGAATTAATTATATGAGAAAATTAACTTATCAAATAATTAGTCAATTAAAAGTGCACACACAAAGAGAAAAGTATAGAAAAATTATATTTTTTTTTTGGTATTCTTATGTCAAGAAATTCAATTAAAAATGCACAAAAATATAGGAAAAATAACGATTGAAGGAAAATTGACACTAACAACTTTAGGAGCATTTAAATGGTGCGAAAATTAGGTATTCACACATATATTTTTGTTTACACTGTCGGTATCGATAAGTAAGGCAAAATAACCTTTTATGTCAGCTTAATTTGCACAGATAATGTAAAAATGTCATTAGGTTGTCAGTGAATATAAGTTAAATATATTTTTAAACTTGGGCTTTGGTTGGATTATATTTAAATTGGATCATTTTAAGTACTGATGATTAAGCTTTTCTTTGTTTGAAATAGCTTTTAGTTGGCCTTGTGAGTTCATACCGTTATGGGACCAAGAGTTAACGAAGAAGTTGCAAAATCTGAGTCTGAGGAGTTTCTGAAGGCCATTAAAGATGGTGGAAAAAAGGAGCTTATTGAAATGAGGAAATTGTTCAAATTCCTTTTTGAATTGAAAAATAACCTTATCTACTATGTATAAAAAGTAATCCAACACTAAAGGACTCTCCGAGAGATTTGAGATTTCACTATCAATATTCTCATCAAATTGAAAGGCGGATCCAGGATTTAAACTTTATGGGTTCATCCTTTAAGGTTTTTAGCATTGAGCCCATTATATTTTTAAAATTATGCGCTCATATCTACTATTTTTGCAAGTTAAATGAACTTTTACATATAAATTTTTGTTATGCGCCGAAAGTTATGAGTTCAATTGAACCCGTTGGTATAACATTACATCTGCTCCTGATCAAATTGTTTCTTCCTATATATCACACGTTTCTTACGAAATTCGTGTTCGACATTCATTTCAAAGATAATTTCCTTAGCAGAAATCATAGCAGTTGCAACTTTTTTTTCTCTATATTTTTATAAGAAAGAAATCATACATTTTTAATTTACAGAATATTTTTTAAACTTATATATAGTCTATTAGGTGTAACAAAAAATGGGGCTCCTACAAATGAGGGGTCTAAAATAGTTGCTTTACCTGCTTTAAAAAAGGATCGCCCCTGCATCAGTTGCTCGATCCTGTGACCTATAAGTCTCACGGAGATAATCTAAGCTTTTAGAAAAAGGAAGGTCTATTTAATTTGTTTCACCATAAACTTTTTGTTTAAATTTCTCTTTTTTTCTCTCCTTTCAGGAACTTGATGGCAGCTCGACTTTAAAACAGACAGTACAATGCCTTTGTACACCTCAAACATACTTCAGCAAAGTATTTATGAATATTCTCCAAATTAACTTTAGGCACTTAATTTCTTTTCATTACATTTTTAAAATTCTTTCTTCTTTCTCCCATTTCATATTAAAATTTCTGATTTCGGAGCTATTTTATTTATAGATTTTGGATGCGTCACTGAGAGTGGATGTGG
The DNA here is from genome assembly GCA_005239505.1 of Nicotiana paniculata. NCBI lineage: Eukaryota > Viridiplantae > Streptophyta > Magnoliopsida > Solanales > Solanaceae > Nicotiana > Nicotiana paniculata. Next base: position 40,044 of record ML343786.1, on the reverse strand, counting down.
ATGAGCCAGCCAGAGACTCAGTGACCAGAGTCATTGCGTTAAGAGCTGATGAAGATATAAAGCAAATTGCAGAAGATTTTCATAAGAGAAATGGAACTACTCTGACTAACAAGATTGAAGAAATTGCAAATGGAAGCTACAAGGATTTGTTGCTTGCTTTAGTTGCAAAATCAGACTAATTTCAGCCATAGTACTTTAGCAGAAGAATTTTAATTTCTCATGCTGATGATGATGAATGTTTGATGTTATTATTTTCCCTTGGTTATCTCCTTCTACTGAAGAATTTTAATATTAAATAAGTGCTAATTAAATCCTTACAAATTTGTGATTCTTGTGTGTGTTTAATTCTCCCTACACTAGGAGTGGTTTTTTAAACTTTGGCCTCATTAAGTATAAGGGTTGCATGAGTCCGTGACGGATCTTACGTACAATGAATTTGTGATTGCATGATTTCAGTAATTGTTAGTGCTTTGGGTTGAACTTCATATATGTGTTGCATTGCATGCACAAACAAATAAAGGTAAATATACATTTCAGAACTCACATAGCCTATTAATTGTGTGTATGCACATACATATATGTATCAACTTGAAATTTTGCATTCTTGATAAGAACTCGAATATTGAATTTGTATATCAATACAGATTCGATCCTACCTCTTTGGAGTTGGAATAAATTTGATAGCAAATAGCAAAAATTCTTAATAATCTTCTATTTTTAATGAATGAAGAGTTTGCTTTAAAACCATATGATTATATGCTTCAACAAGAACCAAATTAGGGTTGATAGTGAAATGATCTTCTACAGCCAATTACAATTTAAATAGAAGAAAATAACTTTTTCAGATAAAAAAATATAAAAGTAATCTGACTTAGCGTATAAAATACATTATTATTACAAAAGTTCAAGAATTGGGGATTTACTATACTGGATACATAATGTAAAAATCAATTTAAAATCCTAGACGTGCCTCGGTACAACGTAGGAGTGTAACATAATTTTGCACAAACCCATGTCAAACTGCAACTTAGCTTATCAAAGCGTAAAGATGATGGCACAGTATGTGATTGTTCATGAAGTCTTGATCCAGTGAGAAAGAGAATGGAAAAATTGGGAATTTGCACATCTATAAACCCAACTTTTGCCTTTAACCACAGCCCATAGCAAAATTGAACGGGACTTGCCCATGTAAGCTTTAAAACTTTAGGTCTATTTTTCATTAGTTCGGATTATCCAATGGCTTCAACAATTTCCTCTGGAATCCATTACTGGCAGCAACAAGTTTTAATGGTAACTTTCTTCTGATACATAAAAAGCATTCTGCTTAGCTTGTTGAAAGCTGATTTACATGTTTCAAACGCACATCACGCCAATACTCTAAATTTACTTCATTTCCATTGCCTTCTTTTTTGTGTGTGTGTGTCTGTGTATTATGCGTGTGCTGTTGGTAATCTTTAACCCTTTCACTGTAGGGGTAGTAAGCATACATAGCATTTTTGGTCGAACCAGCTCAACACAAGTACCCAAGTAACATACATATCTATTGCTTACACCACGGAATGCCCCCAACAAGTTGCATCTACCAGGAATCTAATTCTTCCTCTCATGCATTAAGCACTACTATATATATGTGCATGTACCTGCAATATTGTCTAAATACTGGAACATTCTTTAAGGTATTTGGCATTGAACCCATTATTTTTAAAGTTATGGGTTCATATCTAATGTTTTTGCAATTTTAATAAATTTTTACATACAAATTTTTACTCCGCATCAAAAGTTATGGGTTCAGTTGAACCCGTTGCTGAAACGCTACATCCACCTCTGGCAACTTATAGTTTTACCCTTTTATTGCAGGTTGTTACATGAGTTATAGAAATAAACTACAATAACCCTTGGTATATTATGTTTGGTGTATATGAATCTAGGAATATTTTTATTCTGAATTAAATGTTTTTATACCTGTGGTGATTGTTTCAATAAATCATGAATGACAGAGCAACTTGTTTAATTAATTAGAATAGTTTTAATCTTTATGTGCCATAAGTTCAAATCCGCAACTGAAATTATTCATTTCTGGGCTATCTGTATAAGATGAGATTTTAGGTTGTTATGCTGTTAGTAGGAAATGAAACAGTGTATAACAATCGTAAACATGATAAGGAATCAGAGGGAAAAATCTCTTTCTTTCTATTGAAACCTTGAATATGTGTTTTTGTTTACTACACTCTTTCAACATATAATACAACAGATTTCTCACAATGCAATATTTTGTAGAATCATCGCTTGAATGAGGAAATATGAAACATGAAACCAAAAATATTTACATTTTGAACACTCATCACTCTCTATCTAAACAATAAACAAAAGAAAGAATTCAATCAATCAAGTCCTATAACTATCCTTCTCTTTCTGTGTAAATTAAAAAGAAACTGTTCAAAACTCTTTTTCCGTTGCTTGCAGCAGGAATTGAAAATCCGATCTTTGACGAAGGAGGGGAGGTGGTTCCACATCAGACAGGTTGATATTGTGGAAGGATCGCGATATTTCTTCTATAGAGAATGGTATGCTGTAATTTGGAAGATCAGTTAGTTGAAGAATGAAAGTCAATTTATTTTGTACGTTTAAAGTTAATTACCTTGAATCCACATCAAGCAAGAATGTATTATTTGGAATGCTGGTCGAGTCTTCCAATGTTAGTGCTCTCATCCTGCTAATGGCCTGAAATTCCAGAAGTGTCAGCTGTGTCTATGGTAATTGTTCAAACTTTACATAACTAGATCTGCTGAACAAAGAAACAGTTTTTTCAAAAATATCCATCCAAGGCCTACTCAGTGTACGTTCAGAGTTGCTTTTGTGTGTTTTTTAAAACCTTCTGTTAACAGAATCAATAAGACTATTTACTTAGAAGAGGAAAAGAAATGGTTAAGAAGAAAATTAATTTCGACATCAGTTTCTTTCGTTGTCATTGTCAATTTTTTAAGGGTAAAGCCGTAAAGAATCTAACTATATGATCTTTTTGCTAGGGAGCTATGATGGATATCTTTTGCAACACTTAGAGAATTTTGTGCTGTCCACGGCCTTTGGGTGTTTCTTTTACATTAAAGTTGTTGTGGAACATAAAGGAGGGTAAGCTGTTTCACTGTTTGACATGAGAATAACACGAGTGCTTCAGTAAAAAGCTTGTTCTGGTGTATGTGTGAAACTGCATAGCACACTTGGCTTCTCTGTTGAAGCAGGTAGGACTTCTTCCCACCAGAGCTTGGACACACTTTAAGAAGATTGGTGGGCTTGTTTTTATCTGGTGTTTGTTTTGTCTATCTTTTTCTATTTGGGAATATCTTGTCTTTTAGCTCTTTACTGATAGATTGTTTTCATATAACAAGAGAAGAAGCCCAATGCATGCAATAATTCTTAGTTTTTACTTTTACATGATAATATATGCATGTGTTGCATGATCAGCTATTTGCGGACCATCAACGTCAAACTGGGAGAACCTTGAATAACTTCTTTACCAACTCTGATGGAAGGATAGAGTACCTCTAATAACACACTGAACAAGAGTGCTTACCTCTGGAGATAAACCATGGGTTCCATATTTGTCGTCCCAGAACATAGTTCCAATCCGATATATTTGTGCAATGCTCAACATCTAAGAGAAAAGAGGGGGATAAAAGCAACAGGATATAAATTTCAGTTCTCGGTTCTGAGTTCTAATCATAGCTAGAATTTGTTTATTACAAAAATGATATCTATAGTCCTCTGTGACTAACTGCTAACATCATTGTCATTTGACTTCTTAGTTTGAAATGAAAAGAGAGTTCTTTTTCTATTTTGAAAATTCAAATGAAAAAATTGTTAGGAGGGAAGTAGGGGGAATTCGATTGTTTTTAGCTATGTTGCGTGGAGCCGTGGACTCTCCAAAATGCTGCCGTACCCGTGTCGGATCCTCCAAAAATACACTACTTTTGGAGGATCCGACACGCACCCGGTGATATATTCGGAGTGTCCGAGCAACATAGGTTTTTAGCGCAGAGCTTAATTACCGGGCAGAGGTCACTCGTGATCTCATCCAATGCCTTTTGAGATTTTTGATGCAACACCTGTGAGGTTGAGGCATGATATAAGTACTCAGCTATGAGGTAATCTGCTTACAGAAGGATGATGTGGACAATAGCATACCAGAAATCCTACAGCTTGCCTTATGTGTTGAAGTTCATCCCACGAAGATCCAACATACTGTTTCATGAGAAGGAATTAAAACATTATTTCTTGTTTTCGAACACCAGATTACCACTGTGAACAACTTTTTTACCTGCTCTGTTGCTTTGGAACACCAACTTTCCAGTTCTTGCAGACCTGCCTTCAGGTATTCCCCATTGCTAAATGAGCAGCACTCACGGCGAAGCAACAAGCTGAAAAGTTTTCATATTTAGGACTGAGGTCATTTAGGTTACTTCTGAAGTGAAACACAGTTGTTAATTGGAATAAGAGATGAGTACCTGTTGAAAAGCTGGACATTTATGTATGAGAACACCTGACTGAATATTTTCCTTGTAATTGTGGAAGGGACCTGAAAACACAGATCCCACTCATGAAAACTGGAGATCTCTCCTGACATAAAATTAAGGAAAGCTGATAACAAGATATTACTTCACTTACATTATTTTCTGAGAGTATAGTCAATGTACTGTCTAGGCTGTTGACAATGTTTTGCCAGTGTATGATGGATGCCTGTTGTTTCGCGATGATGTTTGAGTGTATACTTCTAGATGACCCTTTTAAAGGTCTTACCCTTGCAGATCTTGGTGCCTGTCAATTTATTTTATAATTTAGCTTGAGCTGCTGCAAAATTATAGACAAGGGATTATAGCACGAAAAGTGGTGCTTACATGTATGCACTGGTTAAGGAATGGACTTATTTCTTTCTTTAAGTTGTCACGGATCATTCCATAAATTTTCTCAACGCATGCAGTTAGGTGTTGCTTAAACAATAAGGCTGGGTATTTAGCTTCAATCCTTGTTCGGACATTTGGGCTTCCCTCAATTCCGCTGTAGCCACTGGAAATTGCCATGCTTAATGAAGTTGAGCGAAAACCCTGCTGTTGACCCTTGATATGTCAATGTAAACATGTTCATACATGATTGAAAGCTTATATTATGAATGTTTACCTGTGCCATTCTGCCAAACAATGTGGTAGGTGAGCTGCGATTGCGATATGGGGACCTAGTAGGCACATTACCAGCTTTAATTGTGGTTTGCAAAAGGAACAACAGAGTTGAAGAGGTTGACAGCCAGTAGGCTAGATCACCAGTGTTATCCTGATCCTACAATGAAATGTCAATAAATTATTGTCAAATGGTTGTCTAAGTAGCTTTAGATTCAATCATTCATTAGGACCATTCCTAGTCAACAATAGATCATAGTGCAATTTCACCTCTATAGATAATCGGATGGTATGAATAATCCTATCAAATATATTTGTTTTTTCTGCTTCGAAGGATCTCCACTGCAGAAGTGCTTTGTATAAGGTGCATGCAGCTACTGGTCTTCCCTTGTCAAATTGCTTGTCTTCCGCGAGGCACTTTATCAGTGTATCATGGTTTTCCTGATTATTGAGAAATGAAAACAGAAGTAATCAGTAATGACTACAAAACCATCAAAATATTATCTATCAGATCCACTTGTAAAGTTCAAATTTCTACTACTTACCTGCTGCCTATCTGTCAAGGATCTTTGCTTAGTTAAAGAGATGGGAGGGGAAGAATCCTGCAGAAAGAATTTAGGTAGCATTTAGAATTAACAATTTGCTGATTGTTGTGATCCTTAGTGCATAGCAATTATTAGTGAGAAGCTATACCTCAGATATTTGTTTTTCCACTTTTATTTCTTCATGCACTTCCACCGTTTGATGTCCATTATCAGCTGGATGCGTGTTATCAACGGTCTGAAATAATCCAGTCAGGAGTGAGTGGTACATTAGTTCTACCAAAAATGATGCTTACAATGAAAAAGATGAAGGAAATGTTCACTTACCTCAAGCCCTTTAGGTGCCCGGTCAGAACTTACTATTTGCTCGACAACTACCCTTTGCGTGCGGAGGAGCTCATTTTCTGACTCCAAGTTTTTGATCTTGTTCTTGAGTCTGATTAAGATGAAAAAAAGTTCCATTTGATTTTCATTCATAATAAAATGTTATTATCTCTGCGAGCTAACACAAACCGAAAGCTTCTATAGGATATTGTTCCATTCTAGTGGAAATTAAGTACACATAAGTATCTCGAAGTAATTATTTCTTCTAAAACTCACAGAAACTACATAAATTGGTCTGCTCTGGGCTTATGTTCATATTTTTATGCTTAAATTAAAGTTTCGATCATGTAAATTGGACCTCTTTCATTGAGATCTTAATGTAAATATGAGCTTACAAAGCCGTCTTTAAACTATAAGGACAGAAACTATCTTCTCTAGCTTTTCTTGATGCCAATTAGCAACTTTTTAGCTTTCTTAGTCTATTCCTGGATATGCATCCTTACATGTCCATTTCCTCAGAGAGAGCTTCATTTGTTGATGCTACTAAAGCCTGCTGGCGGAGAACCTGATTCTCGGATTCAAGGTTGGATAAATTCAGTTGTAGTCTGAAAATAACATTAAGAAGACAAAGTAAGACAATAAGTTTCATACTGATGCTACTTGTATTGAATTTCAAGCTTCAGCCACTTTAACATTCTACACAAAGAAAATAGAGGAAATACCTGTCAATGGACTCTTGGAGCTCTGAAACTCTTATCTGGGTTTCTTCTGCCTCTCTACGTCTGGCCTGACATTCTTTTTCAACTTCATTGTAGCTCTGTTCGAAGTCCTCTACTCTCTTCTTGAGCTCTCTGATTTCTTCCTGAATATATGAAGGTACATTGCATCAGATGTGATGATGTTAGGAACATGCTAATTTATGATGTGTCATGTATTCTGCTGCAGACATTGCTGTGAGTATCCTGTCTTAATAGTGAAACTTTGATTTTACTTTTTAAGTCTAGATAATCTTCATACCTCAAGCAAATCTTTTTATCCCTTCGCTTTTTATTGACTACATTGATTTCAGGATTTTCCTTTTACGTTCAATTACCTGAAATATCATAATGAAACTTTTCTTTGTATCAAACCCCCTTTCTTTGAGGAGGTGGTTATTCACTAAGTTTTGACATTTTTTTTATCAGACATGCATTCTTATTTCTGAAACAAACTCCAAAGGTTTTTGGGACACTGAAGGTCAGATGCCGTACCAATTACTGTAAATGCATAGAATTTTGTTTCCTGATTTTACCTCGAGTTTGTTGTTTTCCTCTGTCAGCTTCTCCACTTTGGTGTTGTCAATCACTGGTACCTCCTTGATAACTGGAGGAGCTTGTTCAATGGCTATCTTTGCTGCTTCTTTCTCATGAATGATCGCATCATTGGCTTCATCTAGTTGTGTTTGCATTTCTTGTAAGGCTTTTTGCAATTTTGAAATTTCTTGCCCCTTTGCTTCTTCGAGATCAATCTGGAGGAACACAGTGTTATCATTCTTACCATTATTATGACATAAAAAATTTCACTGTTTACTGATAGCATAAGAAAAATCTAATTGCCATAAATCTACATTTCTTCACAAGCGAAAATTCTCTCGTATTCCTAAGTGTTAGTGCAAGCCAAAATGTTCATTTTAGGCATTCTTGTACGTATATTCTGGATAACTGTGAAGCAAGAATGATGTTGCTTGAGCCTTCAATATGTCACTCTATAGAACTCCACTTGGAGTACTTTAGGCTGTTCCCTTTTAGAGCAAAACAAATTGATTGTACATACCCTCAAGTGTTTTTCAAAGTCTAATCGCCATGTTAACTCTTCGACACGCTTTTCCAGTTTGTCCTTCGCTTCTTTAAGTGCCCCTGTATCTCTTGCAGCCTGCACTCGGACGAGATTTTCAATGCCAGTTAACATATCGCAGAGCTACTGAAACTTCAATGGAGCAGGAATGCCAATCCGTTCACTAAACAAGAAACACTCACCATCCTCAATTTCCGAAGCTCCTTCCTCGCTAACCTGCCTCTCCAGAGACATTGAAGTGAAAGACTTGCTTTTTTCTTCTGTTTATAAGTTGAAAAGGCATGGAATCCTCTCCATTGAGTCTGCAACAAAGAAAAAAGTAAGAAAATAAGGTGATATTATCTGTTCATAATCAGTCTTACAGTCAAATCCAAGGTAATAAGGTCGGTCTTAACTTCTGATTTTCGTCATATTAGTGCCCAATTTTTTCCCAGAAGGTTAATTTCAGGAAGCAAATTCTGACAGTACAAATAGAACTGGACCCTCTTTAAATGTGGTTTTTCTTATTCTGTTTACCTTGATCTAAAGTTTTGTCAGCTGACTGAACTAGGCTGCAAATTCACTTTTGTGGTGCAAACTAATTACCTGAACTATTTTAGCTGCTTTATTACTCCTCCTCTGCCTATATTCATTTCGTGCTGCCATTGCTCTCATCCCTGTTTGAATGACTAAAGCTGCTGCCTGTAATTCCTTGTAAGATTTTCTTGCTGAATGAGAACGCACGTGTTTCTGTATGCGGATTGAAGCAGCTTCCCTTTTCATTTGTTCATACAGCACTCTGGCAAGTTTTGCTGAGTAGATAGAACAGAGAATTTTTCTCAAAGTCAACGAGAATACCATATGAAAAATGGGAAGACTAATGTAGCATTGTGTAGATTAACATGTTTGTAAGATCAATATTAAGAAAAGTAGTTGGAAACCTACTTTAGGAAAAAATCAGAATATGCCAAAACTAGAGTATGTCAAATCAGCATGTATGCAAAAAGCTAAACATTGCCAATCTTGATGTTCTCATATTATGCTGAATCTTTTGATTTGTACCAATCGGCAGTCATTGTTGTATCAATGGGGTACAAGTTACCTCTCCAAAATTTCTGGAAATGGATTGTAGCTCTCCTTAGGGCTATGAACTCCTTCCGAGTAAGATGTGTTCGAATTTGCCTCTGAATGCGCTTTGCAGCATGAGCTAGAACTTCAGTTCTTCTGGCATCTAATTCAGCCATCTGCCCGGCTCTGAGAAAAACTTTGGTTTTCCCAATCTGAATAAAATACATAGAAGACTCTTCGTCATGAACAAAATCCATGGAAAGATGCAATTTTATGTCCAGTTGCATGGCAGTAGTCTAGTTTCTTTTTTTCTTTTTTGATAATAAGTATGGCAATAGTCTAGATTTAGTACCTGATAACCCTTTAAGCCCATCCTATCACAAATTGCAATGCATGCTGACTTCTCATCACATCTGCTTCAACGAAAGGGGATTAGCTTGGGATTTATCAGTATGTCGATGCTATTCATGGACATACAATAAAAGTTTATGATTCTAAAAAAAATATGTTTGATGCAAATATGGTATTGACTACTACTAGTGTATAATGTATTTCCCATGAAACATTAGCTCTTTTTGCATTTTGCTCATCGCTGCTCCCTGCCTCAATCTTTCGGTATTGGTTTCTTCCTGAAAAGGATTTTAGATGTGAAACCATGATGCAAAAGATTGTGATATATACCCGTCAAGAACATCTGGAGCTAACATTCCAAAGCGGTCAAGGAACTCATCGAATACTCTTTTTGTTGGATATCCTGCACAACTTATCCTGATCGCCTCTAAAACACCCTGTTCACAAAAGGTTTGAGCGAGAGAGAGGTTTGAGAGAGACAGAGAGAGAGAGAGAGAACTATGAAGAATCACACATTTTCTGATTGAGAGGAGAAAATGAAAGGACCAAAAAGGATATGGAAGAGTTTAACTTACCCCACATCTTAATTGGTTTAATACATTCATGTTCTCAAATATTCCTGGCTTTAGAACTGTATTGGGCTTTACACATCTGATGTAATGTGGCTCTGTAGTGCTCAAGGTCTCCATTAAAGATTGCAATTGTTGCTGTCCATTGAAGTTTGGTTTGAAAATAAATCAGGTTCATAAGATTTTCTTAAGTAAATATACTTATTTCTGTCCTGTTGATAGGCTTACCTTAAACCGCGTGCCGATGGAAGAGAACTTGGACTGCTTGGACGATTCTTCAGGCAATGGAGGGAAGAGGTTTGCAACGAAAGAGCACTTAGAGTCCATCAGAAGAGCTTGAAATTCTGCTATCACATAGTCCTTGTTTTTGTCAAGGAAGTGATCTGCTTGGTAAGTAACCTGTTTAATCCAAGAATTAAGATGACCGAGATTCTTTGGCTGACAATTGAATGACAAGAATCAAGTTTTACATACATCACCAGCGTAATGATTGATTGTAAATGCAGTACGAGCAAGTTTTGGCTTGCTAAACCGTTTATGGGCTTTGTATGTCTGGTACATCTTTTGGGCAAATGTCTCATGAGTTGATTTTGGGAACATACTGTGCAAGAAATAAATTGAGTTATATCTTCTCCTTTAGTCATTATTCATAATTCAGGAGAAGACGTTATACACTGTTTTGAGAATTTAATGCCTGTCTAGCAAATTATACTTCCACAGGTAGTTATGGTGTTGAAGAGAGGAAGTTTGCTTACCAAGCTTCATCAAGAAGAGCAATAATGCCTCCAGGTTTCTGCACATATGATGCAAAATCATCTAAGTTTTGCTTGTTGAACTAAAATAAAGTGACAAAAATGTCTGTTGTCAGAATGAGGGTACCTTCTCAATAAGATCTAAAACATCTTGGTTATCTACAAACTCCACATAGCTCCAGTCAATTTCTTCTGTCGTATAATCTTCTTGTTCCATCTTGAATACATGCTGTAAAAACAGTGTTTCTATTTAATTTTTCTTCTTTTCTAAATGGGACTGAAAATTAAGGTACTGAAGAGTGAATAAAGGTTCTCATGCTTTTACCTGGTTAAAGTGCTGCTGCAACTTCTCATTTGTTAGGTTGATGCAGAATTGCTCAAAACTGAGGTAAAGCATGTTAACGAGCTGTTAAATTTGAGGCAAAGATTTTATATACTCAAAATTCGCGAAAACAATTATCCAAACCTGTTGATTTTGAAGCTCTCAAAGCCATATATATCAAGGACGCCAATTATGCTTTTTGCATCAGGATCTTGTCCAATTGAACTGTTTATCTTGTCCACAAGCCTGCCACATAGAAGCTGTCAAAAGGATTTTATTTTGAATGTTGTTTTATTTGTGTAGTTGAATCTAATCTTATGCTGGATAATGCTAGTCAACTCAAGAATATGTCCTTTTTAGACTAATATGATACTGACTCTCTGTGGCAAGCAGCCATCATTCGTCTAGAGAATGACTATCTGCATGTCAACAGGACACAAAGCACTACATTGGGTTGGTTTCAAAATCTGAAACTAAAATCGGAAACCAGGCTTGAAACATATATAACATCTTTCAATCTCAATAAACAATTTCAGCTAGAAAAATTCTCCATGATCTTTAAGTACAGGTTGATCACTCTTCTACTCTTTGAATCTCTTCTGTTCTTTATGAGAAGCCCCAGTAATTTATTAGTTTATAATCAGAATTGGAGTGACATGAATTTAGAATTTGAGTATTTTGGTATAATTATGTATCTTTTGTGGCATCCTATGATCATTTAGAGCTTCATTAAGAAGAAGTTGCAACATATATGAAGTCACAGTCCAGTGCACAAATGATACTGTCCATCAGATTACCAGTTATTCTGTTTTTTTTTTCACAATGCACTTTTAACTTTTGCTCTCCCTCGCAGTTAATGCTGTAAGTATCCAATCATTTTCAGTCGAGAAAGTAATCTTTTTCTTTGTAAGTATTAAGATGTTCCCCTCTCATGAGACAGTTTTGCAGCCAGGGGGAGGCTTAATCTGGGATCCACATTCTATATATTTGCTTACCAGTCGAACAATCTGGAGTATACGGTCTTTGCTAGGGCATCCCTGCTTGTGGTTGCAGCTGCTGGATCCAGTAGTTTTGTGATGTTTCCATCAGGAGTTACAATGACACGCTTACAAAGTGAGTCTTCTAGTGCCTTCTCGTCACACCTGTGCACATGTTTATTAATTGAAAGTATAAGTGCCTTGAGTTCTGAGTTGAGGTAAATCTAATGTATATTCCTCCTAGTTCTTACATGAATAGCTCTGCAGCTGTCTTCAGATGAAAAAGTGACTTGTCATCTTTTAGTTTGGAGGAATCAAACTCCTTTCCTTTCACAAAATTGATGTTTCCAAGATGGAGTATTGCAGCTACAACACGGAATATTGCTTCCTACAGAAATAATAAGTAATTTTTTAAAATATATTCTTGGTGCATAATAGGATTTTTCTAACTGATTCTGTGTTCTGGGCACACACCTGCTCCTCCGGACCAATTCCAACAACATCCATAGCATTTCTCGTTTCAAGATACTCTCTTGCATCGTCAACATTTGCAACTTCGTAACAGTTAGTTTGGTTTAGATAATGAAATGATCTTGGATCTCCAAGTTTGTATCTTTTCACATCCTGTAAAAGATTTTGTAGATCATCTAGGTGGCAGCTCAATATCATTTGTGAAGAATTTGCAAATGGGCTATTCCATGGAACTCACCTCTGGTGGTGCAGAACAAAGCATGTAAAAACAGTGGTAGTTTCTCTCTGGGTCTGAAACTTGGCAAACACGTGACCGTTCAAGAAGATATGTCCTAACTGCAGCCCCAGAGATCTTCCCATGCTTATCGAATTGAATTTCAACAAATTTACCAAAACGACTGGTACGACGACTCAGTCATGTCAATTTCTTGTAAGGGAAAAATACGAAAAGAAAACCAAAAAATGATAGTGATAAACCTTTGATGTCATTTTTTGGTTTACCTGGAATTGTTGTTCTTCACAGTCTTTGCATTTCCGAATGCTTCTAAAACTGGGTTGGACTGGAAAAGCAGAATTATGAATTTGCATTGAACTCTAGTGGTAGATCATTCAAGTATAATAAGTAGCAAATAGTAATTAGTGCCCACCTCCAAAACTTGTTGCTCGACTGTTCTTCCTTCAGTTCCAGACCGCCCACCCATGAATGCGAGATACCTCATTAACATTTTCGTTGTCTCAGTTTTGCCAGCTCCGCTCTCCCCACTGACCAAGATAGATTGGCTACCGTGTTCATTTATCAATGCCCTGATATGTGCAGTTTAAACTTGTTTGATTAGGCAAGTCATTCATTTAATGTGTGGTATAACCTAATAATTTCAATTGAACTTCTGATTTACCTATAACAGGCATCTGCCACTGCAAAAAGATGTGGACTTAGCTCTCCAAATGGGGCTCCCTTGTATTGCTGCATCATATGGATATCATAGAGATGTGGAAGTCTCCGAAATGGATTCACCGCAATTAGGATATTCCCCGTGTAAGTCTGCAAATTTGGGATGTTTTTACATCAATAAGACTTGTTTTCTGCAGCTACTCTTTGTGAAGTTCACCACCGACTGAAAAGTATGACTTACATATATCTCATTTAGAGCATACCGACAAGCAAGGTTATTCAGAACACCAGGTTCATGGAGGTAAGCTAACTTGGTCATGTCATCAACCCCAGCTGGTGGTGCTTCGGTGTCCTTTGGGTATATGCTAGAAATAGAAGCAACTATCTGAAGTAGAAAGTAGTGTTATGGCTTAATATGAATAAATGTTGGCTGTTCACATGTTAAGAACATTAGTTTCTAGAAATTATGTTTATTGCATCCTAAAAATATCAGCAGAGCACATTCGTAAATGTTCATGGTAGATTATACCTATCATGAAAATCAATAATAGTTCAATTTAAGGCAAAAGGAAAAGCTGCACGAACTGTCCTACAGGTATGTTGATGTCTTATATCTGATTGATTATATTAAACTATTATCATCCTATTTGTTCCATGACCGATCCCATTTGCTTGGGAACTTCTGTTCCAGACTGTGTGTTTCAATAAGCTTATAAAAGCTAATAAGCTCCTAATTTTCATATAATATGCAGTATGACTTTGAATTTGGTACTGTAATATTGTTCAGACAGCATTTTTTGCAATCATAGTATATTCTCTGAAAGATGCTATCAATATTAGATTTCTGTGAAGTTCTGAACTTATTGATTAGGATAAGACTGCTTACCTTCTTCCCATTAGTTGTGACTACTGTAGCATTTGAGCCCTTAATTTCTGTAACTTCTCCATCAATCCAAGCATCATCAGGATCCTCAATCCACACTTGAGATCCAACTATGATGTTTACAGGAGTCCCCTGAATCACAAAAGATGATATTCAATATTTCATTCATCAAATTGAAACAGAAGAAAATAAGATATTGATCATAAAGAAGCCTTACCATGGCAGTACTTGAGAACTATCTGATCATGGAACTCAAAAGAGAATTTTTATCAGAGACTGATGAATTGAAATATTGAGGGGAAAAGGAAGAAGGGAAGAGAAATGAATTTGAGGGAGAATGTGGTGTTCTTAAGGAAATGATGAATGGATGAATGTAGAAACAGAAAAGTAAAAAAAGAATGTTGAAAAAGAATGTTTCAAAGGCAGGCTAAAAGCAGAGGTAATGAAGATGGTGGTAACTCAAAAGTTAAAGGCAGAGCAGTCACCTCCTTCCCCACATCATGTCACCTTTGATCCTACCAAGTCCACATAGGATGCTGACTTGGCACCTATACAGCTTTGAGATACAGAAACTTGTTCTACTTTTGGGTTGGCTATTTGTACAAATACATTGCTTAAATTTACAGGCAAAATCATTTTCAAATTGATACCTTAATAAAATAGATCATAGTTTTTATTTAAAGATTTTATTCTCTATCTATAACTTGTGCTATGCACTGAAAAGCCAGGGTGTTTGTCATGATGCTGTGCATTACCAAAGAGGTGTGGGTTGGACCAGGTCTGATTAATGTATAGTTAATATGTGAGTGAAGGTGGTGTCTTTTTGCATAATTGTTGGCTTTACTTTCTCTTAAATCAATGGGGGTTAAAGATGATTAGATCTAAATTCACTACAGAAATGCCCCACTTAATGCCTTTGCTGCCCCATCTTAACTGGGATACTTTCACCTGTTCTCCTCTCTTTTTTTCAGGTTAACTTTTTCACCACCTGGGGTTTCTGTCAAATTCAGCACCAGGCTGCAGGCAGGTATTACTATGTTAAAGACTTTTAAGATTCTCCCAGAACTCTTGACAATATTTTAAGAATTTATGTTGTGTTCAAATTGTGGACTTTCACAGAGTTACACAAATTCTTGACAATGTTACATGAACTTGTAATTTGCATTGCCACAAGACTGGCCACACTCTGATTTTCTTCTCCCATTTTGATCTGCTATTGATTTCAAGATTTTCCAAAAGTTTCAGCTTTACATCACTGGCTTCCAGAACTTTTGCAGTGATTTTAGCTTTTAGAATAGGGAAAGGAGTTGAAATGGGGAATTCTTGAAATGCCAGACAGTCAGTATGAGGGGATCAAAAAGTAAAGCATGGGGATTGTAGTTGTAGAAATGAGATGTACAGAACTTAAAAAGCTAGCTGCCAGTGGAACACCTGGAAACTAATTGCAATTAACTTACATAATTTGACATTGTAAAATTTGTTAACATGTTGTAACACTATCTGGCTTTAGGTTACTAGTTATTATTTAGGTGAGCTGATGACAATGTAAAGAAAAACTCAAATGGGGGTCCCTTGTTCAAGTTGCTCACAGATGTTTTGGACTGACTAGTCATATGGGGGAGGCTAAAGATTATGAAATGGGAAATCTATTTCCTTTCATTTAGGGCGGTGGGGATGGAGATTTGTGAGCCCTTTTGGAGTTGAAATCTTTTCTCAAGTGTCAAATTCATGGGAATAAAAGGTTGGCATGGTGGGTCCCCTTCTTAGCCTTTCCAGCCAAGCTTTCTTCCTTCTCTCTTTCTTTATTAGTGGAGAAAGTGCAAAATTTTGTTAAACAATTGGCATTAGTACCTTTCATATTTCTTTTTTGTATTAAATTGACTAATTATGACTTATTAAAATAGATTATTAGGGTGTGATCTGGATTTTAAAAATTGTGGGAAAACTAGAATGCTTATGGAATCTTTGCCGCCCTGTGGACGGTTCTTAATTCGTAGGCTTTTCAGTTTTCTCTTCTTTGTTATCATTATTGGCAGTTGGCACAAGTTTTATTTGGTAGAGTTAGCTCCTTAACTCCCCACAAAGTTCGAAAAACTGCACCAAACCAAATCAATTAAAAAATTCAATGATGTTTGGTTTTGGTTAAAAAACCCGAATCAAACCGAAGATAAATATATAATTTTTATATATACTTTTTAGATTTTATATAGAATTTTTTAAAAATATCTAGAAATATTTGGGATGTAATATTTGATAGAATATGAAGTGCTCCACGTTTATTAGCTTTAAATAACGTGTTGTGTGATCATTGTCTTATCAAGTGTTATTAAAATGTGTCAATCTCTTTGGTTTTGCATATTCAGTTGTCAAGAGCTATTAGATTCTTATATCTTTTTCGAATTTGAATTGGTATTTCGATAATTGAATTTTTTTTAAAGTCGGTTAACTTTCAAAGTGTATATCAACAAAATTTAAATATCAGGCAACTAAAAAAATAACTATCATGTGTTACGAAGAAAATTCTCCCATAAGAATATTTAAATAGACATATGTTTGTCAAATTTTTTCAATTTTTATTAAACATATATTTACTTATAATAAATTTAACAAAGTAAGATGGACATATTATTTATGTAACAAAAAAACCCGACAAAATCGAAATGAATCCAAATCGATATAATTAATTTGGTTTGGTATTAATAAAAACCAATCCAATTCAATCCATGTACACCCAACTGAGTCCCACCACTCCATCCCATATCTTTTTACACTTCTTTTTTCACACAACTAATAAAAATAGAAGGTTCAGTAAATAATTATTAAAAAAGGTTTAAAATTTTCGTGTGTCTACATAGTTTATATGATAATAGGCTTTGGAATAAAATTAGTTCCAAAGTTGATATATTTAAGACATCTATACTAATAATAATTTCTAAGAGTGCAAAATCATGTTGGGCGTGTGGGGCACCGATTTTTTTTTTGTGTGTAGTGTCGGCACTGATATTTCTTTTAATAGGATATTTGAAAAAAATATCTGCGTAATATATTGACAGACGGGATTTAAATAAGCCCATAGAAATTGATATAAATTTATGAAGGTATTAAAAACTTTCGAAATTGACAGGAACGAAGAGTCCACCAAACTGTATAGAGTAGTTTCCATAGTTAGCCATAGACTGGAAAATCAAACAGAATAGGGAATCAAGTTCTCTATTTGTTCTTACAGTAAATCGGCAGTAAATAAAGAACATGCGATATTTATGTGAAAAATTCCTTGCTCAAGGAATTAAAAATCACGACTTACCTTAGTAGGATTTCAACTCCACTAAACCGAGCAAACTTCAGATTACAACATACTGCAATCTAGGAATTAAACTCTTAATCCTTCACCCGTTACAATGACTCTATTGTACGCCCTTTGCAGTAATAACTCTATCACAAAGCTACAAACCTTGACTAACTCTAGTCAAGGAACTAAACCAAACAATGGTTTAAATCTTTCCTACAAAGACACTTCTTGAAAGTAGTGTAGGATTACAAATTAAGAACAAAATAACAAAGACTCAACAAACCTAATGACTTAAGATACTTTCAATCTTTAGATTTGGTCCTTGAGGTTGCAACAACTTTGTTCTTGAGAGAGGTTGTGGCTAGCACTTGAGAGAATATTGTTGTTTACCCTTAAAATCGGATAACAATTAAACTTATAAGTGGTTTTAAGGATATGTGATTTCACCTAGCACAAATTGATAAATATGATAATTAATGCTAGAAATTGACTGTAAGATAAAGCAAATCAGTATAGAATGCAACTTGGCCCTCGAGCTAGATCGCCCTCGAACCGGCAGAGTGTTTAGTTAAGAAATATGAACTGAATTGAAGAACAAAAGAGCGTAAGAGAGAAAAATGTATATTATTGCTTTGATATGCGAGAGTTAGATGCTTACAAATGATTAGAACCCCCCTTTCTATAGTAGAGGAATTCTACTTATGTTACAATTCTAAATACAAAAGGAAATATCTTGATTGGCTAAATAAACGTTCTTGATTTGATTCGTGCCGAGATTTCCGCCATGATCCTTGCCTGGTCACGGATATCTCTGCTTTCCGTTAATAGGCTTTCTTCGGTCTCGCTCGCTGTCTATTCTATTTGGCCTCGAACGTGGGGGGTCTTGATCTCGATTGGTACTTCGAATCCCGAGCTTGGTATCGCACCTTCATGTCTCGGTCTGATATAGCACGGGACCGATCCTCGGTCTCCCATCCTGGTCTCAATTAATCAAAAAAAATCGGGTGTGCCCGGTTTTGAACGTATACAGATAGTCCCCTCATTTTTTGGAGTGTAATGACAAGAAACGAATCGAGTCTCCGAATTTTACCCCGATTTGTCATGAAGTCGGCACCGTGGCGTAAGCGACATAGGTGACCTAAATGTCCTGTCGGTACAGTTCCCCATGCATTTAATGTGCGTCAGTCGATGGTCGGCCAGTACCATCTTTGAACCATCTCCGTGAAACCAATAAATAGGTCCTCTTTTCATTCTTTCAAACTTTACTTTCAATCTCTTCTACTCTAATCTTCAAAGTTCTTTGCATTCTCTAAGCTTTTTATCTTCAAATCTTTGAGTTCTATTGTTTGTTCCTTCTAAAAAACCAAATATCATAATCTCAATTCATCCTTCCCCTCATAAATGGCTAAGATGTCTAAAACTTTTCCACGAAAATAAATCGCCTCCTTATTTCGGCCAGCCGGCAAGAAAACGACGGCGGAGTCACGCCCTGAGGGGTGTGTTCCTGGGGTGTGTGTTATCAGTCCCAACTTTAAAATCTAGAAAACCTCATCGGTCACCGGTCGATGCGAACCAATATCGAGATACATATGCTCGATATCCAATAGATTCCTCAACCAAGTGAAGAAGGACAACTTGAAAAATAAAGAGGTCGTGATACCGGCCCTTGAAGAGGCGATCACGACCCACGTGGAAGGGTTCTTGAGTGTTTACACTTACCCTTTCACGTTGGGTCCCCTTGATCTGGTCATCATAGACTTCTGCAAGAAGTATCAAGTGAACCTCGGCCAAATTCACCCCTCCTTTTGAAGGATTGTGATATTGCTCCGTTTCTTTGCGAGCAAAATCGACGGGCTCCCTTTCACCCTCGATCATCTAATAAGGTTGTATAGCCCTTGGCTTTATCGAGGAGAGATAATAAAACTCCAACGCCGGGCCACCAAGACACTCATCTCGAGTATTGACGAGGATAAAGACCGGGGTTGGAAGGGGTAGTTCGTCCGAGTGAGGACCATTTGCGAATGCTGACTAAACATCAATATAAAGCTGGGCCGACAAGGCCGTCATAACTACTACAGCTGGCAAACCAACAAAATATACATACAAGCCCAACATACTGTACTAACTGATAGGATATCTCCACAAGCCTCTATTGATGGATGTATTGTGATCGGAACAAGGCCCCGACCTATCCATAACATATATATACATAATATACACAAGATGTACATCAAACTCTAGACCCGGAAACTCCGAAGGACGCGGAACTTACCGATCAAGCTGAACTCGGGCAACACCTACAGAGGAGGTCTACTCGTCTATCTGTCTGAACCTGCACGCATGAAATGCAACGTCCCCCGTAAAAGGGACATCAGTACGGATTAATATACCGAGTATGTTAGGCAATATAATAACTGAAAGCTGAAACTAAACTGATAATATAATAACTGAAAGTAACTGGGAGTCAAAGATAATCTGAAGATATGCTTACCTGCTGATACTGACTCAACTCTCTCAGTATAGTAAGTAAAATAGTTGTCCGGCCTTATAGGGCTCGGTATATATAACTGCTCTGTTGTAGTAGTCTTACTCATAGGCGTCCGGACACAGTAGGCTTGGTATATAACTTACCATCTGATCGGAGGTTGCCTAATAGGGGCCTTCCCGTCGATTATAGCTCGATAATGGTGAAAATACTGTAATACTGTATATAAATATAGACTCTCTTCTCTCTTGGCGGACATAAGACAAAACTAAACTGAATATGAAGTCCCGATAAGGGAGAATGCTGTTACTTATGAGACTAGGAAAATGTACATAAATTCAGGAATATGTACTTCTCTTCATGTCTCATTATCAAACACATGTAGTTACTGGATCATGCCAAAATGAAAGAAAGGTTTATCCATAACATACCTGAACCGATTCTCTTGACAATTCCTCTAACACACGTCTTTTGCGAAAACACGTGACGGCGGATCGAAGTAAGGGAGAATCTGTATGATATTCTTGAGAAAGATTGCACTGTACTCCCTTAGAATCGTAAAACCCCGTTGCTATTATGGTAAGAAGTTTCGTATGAATCTCTTGCTGAAGCTATTTACGTGAATTGATCATATTTTTGCACTCTCTTTTGTCAATTGCACCGTACTCGCTTTTGTGAATTGATCATATTCTTTAATGATCTTTGAAGCTTCATTCTTACATTGTAGTCATAGCCCTTTTTCATTTTGTGAATTTAGAGAGCAATTCAATTTGCTGAAACCTTTTCAATTTGTTTTCATAAGGCTTAATAACATCTTTCCACCAAAAATGAGATAAGATGCTTATCTCTTTAATGTTTCCACCTTGCAAAGTGACTTAAGAGTCACTTAGTGGCTCATATGTGGCTTCCACATTGGGCTTATCTATTCCCAACCAATTAACCACCATCATCTTAATTAATTGATAATTTTCCACTAAAATCAATAATTACCCAATTATCCACATAATTAGGAATTATCTCAAATTACTTAAAATACTATTCACTTTTAACACACTTTTTACACCTTACTATTATGGTCATATTGTACCTTATATGACACTAGTCCATAAATACTGGGTATTATAGCTCGGACCTTATTTTTTTCTTAAAATGTCAAACTTCGACGAAAACACATTTTCTTCGATTCGCTTTCCCACTCACCTTCATGAATTTACTTATCACTTGGTTGAAATAGCATAATACTTATAATTCCAAAATAATCTCATTCTCGAGCTTACGTCGATTAACTTACGGCGAAACTTTAACGTACGAAAATACAGAATGTAACATCTCATTTTCGAGCTTTTATCAATTCACTTATGGCATACTTTCATGTACGAAAATATGGGGTGTAACATCATTCATCCCTTTGGAACATTCGTCCTCAAATTTTGACTGATGCACTTATCATTTTCATAACCTATGTCTTCCGAATACTTTAGTACTCTCCTTGCCATCTAGGAAACTGTTCTCTGAATAAATCCAAAGGCCAAGGCACTCCCCTCTTTAGGCCTCTTTCTCACACCATGACTTGTTGTCGGAATCCTTCCAATCTCGTAACTGTTTCTACCTTCTATCATGCAGCCTGTACGACTCTGACCTTTTGAGTGCGCCTATACGACTTTTCTTTCCTTTTTCTCCAATTTTTTTATCCAATCTCTATGCCTCACTTTGTAAACATATACATAGCTTGACAAAATATCCCTCTGGGAATCTGTAGGTATACTGAAGTTCTTCGCTCGGTACTTTGTTGAACTTACGAATATATTGCTATATCTTGTTTCATAGACCAATTATCTATCCGTGTGACTTTACTGCATCTAGATAGGTCATACTATACCATAACTCTTACTTCGATTTATCGTTGCTGAGGTCTGCTACCAAACTCCAGGTTACTCCCTCGTTGCTTATCATGTATGTATAAATCTAAGCCCTTCAACGCTTCTTCATTACTGTTCATCTTAAGACTGATGGCCTAATCTCATCCACTTTGTAACTTTTATCTATCTATTTTTGATTCACCTGAATGTTGATCTACAATCTACCACTGATAACTTGAAACTTCTTATGTAACACTGCCGCTAGGGCTCACGTTGCATCGTGGAACATTTGAAGTAATTTTCCTGATCCACTTGGGGGTGATACGATACTATACTTCCATAACCGTTTTTCATAACATCCCAATGGGATTTACCTTAAGTGGGTATTTGAATCCCATACAATTCATGAAATCATTACTCAATCGAAGGCCCAAACATTATCCTTTATCTATCACAAGTACACCCCCATTCTACTATCAGGGCAACATTCCACTCTTTTAAATGCTACTAGTCTTAGACTCCTTTGAGTTCATTCAGGATATACTGAGCTTTCTATAAATTAGAGAAATCATTATCTGTCTTGTTCTCATGGGCTTAATCCTGATGACTTATCCATTCTTGTCACCTTCTCACTCGCCCTTTCTCTACCCTTGCTCCTGTCTTCCTACAACCTTGTCGCTTTACCATACTTTAGCTTGCGAATTATTTCCTTATGTTATTCTGGAATATCAAGCGAGACATCACAATGTCTCAAACTCTTCTTTACTCCCTTAACTAGACCTCTCGATACCTAGAAACCATAGGCTGGAAGATATGACACTGACGATGCTGCTATCATTCCTGGATATTGAATCGCAATGCTTCTAGCCTTCTGCACTTGAGTATCTCGTACATTGTTCACCTGTACCTTACTTGCCTTAAAATCTCGCATCACATATTTTATTTCTTTCATAACCTCCCTTCCACATAGGTATGGTTCACATCCATAACTTGAAGCTCTATTATAATACTTGCACATTTGGTGCATACATAATCCGGTGGGAGCTTCGTACTGACTTCTTGTGAGGCTGGTACTTTTTTAACTGGCTTTATCGTAGGGCCGTTATAGAATATGGCTATTGTACTATCTCTCCTGTAACTCTGATATTAAGGGTGATTCTGCAATGATCTCAATCACGATTTCTATAATTTTCTGGGTCCAATAATCAGACTCCTGATTTACTTAGTTGATGTAACTCTTTAGTCTCCTCTTCCCTCTGATCAACCTTTATGTAGGCTTAATCTATTTCCTGATTTGCGGCTCCTGGTATTAGTTATTACTTTAGCCTTTCATGGATGCTATGTAATATCCGTGATACCATCGTCTAACACTTCAATCCTTTGTCTATGACCTGGACTCAATTCTTTCTTTTAACTTATACCAGAGTCTTCTACGGATGTATGATTGTCAACATATCTGCTGCATGAATAATACTCCAAAATCTTAAGTACATTCATAAGGTAACTAACTTTGGATCATTGATCGAATAATTCCTTTCGTTCCTTTTCAGATTTATTTAAACACAAGACATTACTTTTCCTTGTCTTTCTGCCCCCTTGTTTCATGCATACTTAGCTTATGTTAGTTCTCACGCATGTTGGAATTCCATACCACTCATATCATCTTGAATATCACTTCTGATTTTACTTCCCATTTATTAGCCACGATAGGTACCACTTTTTTATGGAGTAGATACAATATTTTTGTGAGACTGTTGTTATAAGACC
The DNA here is from genome assembly GCA_005239505.1 of Nicotiana paniculata. NCBI lineage: Eukaryota > Viridiplantae > Streptophyta > Magnoliopsida > Solanales > Solanaceae > Nicotiana > Nicotiana paniculata. The sequence continues at coordinate 16,513 of ML343786.1, read as the reverse complement.
ATTCCCTCTTTAGGTCACTGAGCTTAGGTTGAATCCTTCTTCCTTATTTCCTTAGAAAATCTTTTGTTGTAGTACTTAGGGATACCTTCTGGACCTAGTAAAGCTGCGAGCTTATTACATTGTATGCCCAATGGAATTCTTGATGTTCGTACTCACATATAAAATTCCTTAGTTGCTTACCTCCGCACTTATATGCTTGTACAATTGCTTCTGAACTGAAGTTTTGACTGTCTTCCCATAACACTCATACAGTATCTTTAACTACCCTCAACTCGTATCTGAATATTTCTCAAGGTCACGATGTCATATCTGCAAGACTGAATTCCCCATGTTAGGGTTCACTCTGTTTATCTTGCACGATCTATTGATTTGTCTGTATCCTCTTATCTAGCCATAACTAGGCTCTTCTTGAATCAACTACTAACTAATCGTTACCCATTCTCATATCAATATTTCGCGAAATATTTCTTGGGTCATTTCCTTTTTCTTAACTTACCTCTCACATTGGCTCTTTCTCTATCAGTAACATTAATTCCTCTCCTTGACGCCACGTTTGCATAATGTTCTGGAATCGTAGAATATCTGTAGGATTTGAATAAGTGAAATCTCATCCTTTTCTCAATTTATCGCGTTCTTCCTTTATCATTCCATAGTTACTAGAACCACTTAACTCAGACTTGATGCCACATCACTCCATATTTCCCCATTTTGGGGATTACTAAGATTTAGTGCTACGACGATCTACCTATAGATGTTTTACCACTTCATCTTTGGAGTTTTTTCACATCATCTATGATCCTTACTTGCCTTGCGGTAATCCTTCTGTGCCAAGGATAACAAAATTCTTACTCACGAGGGTGACACCTAGTATAACTGGCACATACCGTCCCTTAAGCTTAACTTTGCTCACATTGCTCGCTCTAGGGAAGCGTCTCCCTGAATGACATTTAAAGGGTATTCTTCTTGTCCATTCTATTATTGCCGGAACGCACTCTCCGAAATTCTCGTGATGCCGACTATTATCAGATCACTCAGTACCTAATTCATGTTTAATTTATCTTTTTCACCAACCCATACTGATTTCTATTACTCTGGGGTTTAACTTTTTTCTTCTGGTAGTCGCATTAGAGTCACGAACTTATTTCTCGAAATGAGAATATGACTTTATAGCCTATATTCTTTTGTTGTCTCACGGTTTGTCACCTCTCGTCTTTTCCTTCACATAACTATAGACTCTACAATACTGTCATTTGTTTCTTTTGATCTACCGTTGTCAGCCATGTATCACATCTTACTCATACTGCTTCATTAATTCTCTTCTTATTTCCCTGCTAACATTTCTGTCTATTACTTTATTCTGAAAACTTTAACAAGGCATTTTTTTTCTTTTAGCTCTCCTTGCTCCATCCACCGGCTCTTCGGGTTGCCTAACATTCTTTCTCTACTAGGGGCGGGAGCCACACTAAAGTAATTTTTTATCCCTTCAATGCTTCCAGTGCCTATCTTTGTAGTACTCATATCTAGCTGTACTATTTTAGAGTGCACCATCTGGGTGTCTCACAAGGAGATCTATTAGCACATTTGCCATATCCTTCGAAAATGTCAGTTAGCACAAACAATCCATTCATCATTTTGGATTACTCTAATCTCAGCCGGATCCTGATATCTCGTCCTTCTCTTAAACTACACCTGTTAGCCCACATGTAGGGCTGTTCATTCGGATCGGATATCCGAAATCCGAATCGATCCATTCAATTTTGGATTTCGGATTGGATCGGATTTCAGATTGTGTTTATTAAATTTTGAAATTCAGATTGGATTCAGATTGGTATATTTTAATCCGATCCGATCCGAAATCCGAAATTATTTAGCAATGTATAAATACTACACTTTAATTTCGGATAGTCAGTACTTCCTTTACATCTTCCTCCAAGTTATTACCTTTACAATTGCTAGATTTAGCTATATTTGCACCATAACATTCTCATAATTGCATAAACATGAATTTTTCTTAATGCTTTTCCTCTTTGCAAAGAAAATATACATATTAGTTTGCAAATTTGAGGCATAATAATACGATCCGAAATCCGATCCGATCCGATCCGATCCAAACTTTAAAATCTGATCCGATATAATTCAGACGGATTCAGATTGCATTTTCTAGAATCCGAAATCCGAAATCTGAATCCGAAATGTGCTAAATCCGATTCGATTCGATCTGATCCGTGCACAACCCTACCCCATAAGACATAATTGAGATGTGTGTGGCCAATTGTACATAGCTTTGTTACTGTTGAAGGTAACTCAAAATGCTCATATCTCTCTTCCTGAATTATAGATAATGTTCATCTCTGCTAACTAGATACCTCGTACCCTTCTTCACCTTGGTTCTTTTACTTGTTGAAACTTGTACCTATTTTCTGAATCTCTCATAGCCTTTCACCATAGGGGTGGATATATATTCTTGCCTTAAGGCTCCTTATCAAAAGTCTTACATGTCTTAATACACACATGATCTACTGAAGACCTTACATTTACTCATAAGCATCATGAAAAATCGAGTTCCTATGACTCAACTCTTCCAGAGCTTATTCAATATCTTACCAACTATCTTTATGGATGTAGGTATCGTCTTATTACGAATAAAATAGAATTTAGGAATTTGAATTCCTATGATTGAGCTCTACCACACGATCTAGAGTAAGAAGAAAGAGTGACGGTCCTAAATGCCCTGTAGCCTCATGCTTATAAGTGTGGTGCACAACACACCGATAAACAAGACTCTATTAGACACGGCTTGTAGACTTCCTAGGACAGAACTTCTCTGATACCACTTCTGTCACGCCCCGAACCTAGGGGCGAGACCGGCACCCGGTGCCTCACCTATCTTTGTGTACCATCTTGCAACTAAGGGACTCTGAACATATAATGTCATACTTTGTCCATGGGCCGCATTGCAAGACCATTTGCGAATGCTGACTAAACATCAATATAAAGTTGTGCCGACAAGTCCATCATAACTACTACAGCTGGAAAACCAATAAAATATACATACAAGGCTTACAAGCCTAACATAGTGCACCAATTGACAGGATATGTCTACAAGCCTCTATTGATGGATGTACTGTGATCGGAACAGGGCCCCGACCTATCTATAACATATATACACAAGATGTACATAAAACTCTAGACCCGGCAACTCCGAAGGACGCAGAGCTTACCGATCAAGCTGAACTCGGGAAACACCTACTGAGGGGGTCTACTCGTCTGTCTGTCTGAACCTGCACGCATGAAATGCAGCGTCCCCGACAAAAGGGACATCATTACGATAATGTACCGAGTATGTTAGCAATAAAATAACTGAAAGCTGAAGTTGAACTGATAATATAATAACTGAAAGTAACTGGAGTCAAAGATAATCTGAAGATATGCTTACCTGCTGATACTGACTCAACTCTCTCAGTATAGTAAGTAAAATAGATGTCCGGCCTTATAGGGCTCGGTATTTATAACTGCTCTGCCGTAGTAGGCTCGCTCATAGGCGCTCGACCATACGAGGCTTTGTATCTCGGCCATACTGGGCTCGCTCATAGGAGCTCGGCCACAGTAGGCTCGGTATATAACTTTCCATCTGATCAGAGGTTTCCCAATAGGGGCCTGCCCATCGATTATAGCTCGATGATGGTGAAAATACTGTAATAGTATATATATATATATATATATATATATATATATATATATATATAGACTCTCTGCTCTCTTGGCTGACATACGACAACACTAAACTGAATATGAAGTCCCGATAAGGGAGAATGCTGTTACTTATGAGACTAGGAAAATGTACATAAATTCAGGAATATGAACTTCTCTTTATGTCTCGTTATCTCGTTATCAAACACATGTAGTTACTCGATCATGCCAAAATGAAAGAAAGGCTTAGCCTTATCATACCTAAACCGATTCTCTTGACAATTCCTCTAACACACGTCTTTTGCGAAAACACGTGACGACAGATCGAAGTAGGGGAGAATCCGTATGATATTTCTTGAGAAGATTGCACCGTACTCCCTTAGTATCTCAAAATCCCGTTGCTATTATGGTAAGAAGTTTCGTATGAATCTCTTGCTGAAGCTATTTACGTGAATTGATCATATTCTTGCACTCTCTTTTGTGAATTGCACCGTACTCGCTTTTGTGAATTGATCATATTCTTGTATGAACTTTGAAGTTTGATTCTTACATTGTATTCATAGCCCTTTTTCATTTTGTGAATTTAGAGAGCAATTCAATTTGCTGAAGCCTTTTCAATTTGTAGTCATAAGGCTTAATAGCATCTTTCCACCAAAAATGCGATAAAATGCTTATCTCCTTAATGTTGACACCTTGCAAAGTGACTTAAGAGTCACTTAGTGGCTCATATGTGGCTGCCACATTGGGATGATCTATTCCCAACCAATTAACCAACATCATCTTAATTAATTGATAATCTCCTACTAAAATCAATAATTATTCACATAATTAGGAATTACCTCAAATTACTTAAAATACTACTCACTTTTAACACACTTTTTACACCTTACTATTATGGTCATGTGGTATCTTGTATGACACTAGTCCATAAATACTGGGTATTATAGCTTGGACCGTATTTTATACCTCAAAATGTCAAACTTCGATGAAAACTCATTTTCTTCGATTCGCTTGCCCACTCACCTTCACGAATTTACTTATCACTTGGTTGAAATAGAATAATACTTATAATTCTAAAATAATATCATTCCCGAGCTTACGTTGATTAACTTACGATGAAACTTTAACGTACGAAAATGCGGAATGTAACATCTCATTTTCGAGCTTTCATCAATTCACTTATGGCATAGTTTCACGTACAAAAATATTTGGTGTAACATATGGATCTGATTCCGACTGAGAGCATGTCATTTCCCGAGAAATTGAATATGAAATGTAAGTATGGCTCTGTTCTTAGTTTCTATTTGCTAATTTTACTTCTTCATCTTATCGGTATTTTTCCGGTGTAGCTGCTGCTTGGATACCGGTTATGGTTCCACATCTCGAGATCTGAGTTAGGAGGCTGGTCTCGACATCATCATATGCCGAGCGCGCATGGCAAAACCTATCAAAGGGCCGGTGGGAGGCTAAAAATCATGGTAAGTCTCGTTCCTGCATTTGATGATTTATTAAAACATCATTATGAACTTACTTAGTTTCCTTTTCTACAGGTCTCGGAAAAGATGCAATCATGAGGCCCCCGTCCGGTGATGAAGAAGCCTCACTCCCTACCTCGAAACCGACAAAAGAGGGCAAGAGGAAAAGGGCCTCGACCTCTGAGGGGAAAGATCCAAAAAAGAGAGTGACTCGTAAGCCTAAGCAGAATGTCATCCCTGTCTGTGAAGTCAGCCCAACTTCTAAGGGAGGAGAAAGAAGAAGAAGAAGAAAGAGAATAAGATTCCGGGCTAGTGGCCCGTATACTGGAAAATACCGAGGCTTAGAAGGCCACTGAGTCAGTAGGAGCTGGAAACATTCTACCCCGAGCTAGCGAGGTCTCGGGAGGAGATTTGGCCGAAGTTCCCGAGATGTCTAAGGCCGAAGGTACCTCTCTTCGAGGTGAGAAGGCCTCTGAGGAGACGGTGGATGCTGCTTTGATGGCTGGGCTCCAGATTCTTCGAGACAAAGAGAATGCCCCAAAAGATCCACTTGGGGAAATAGAGATCAGAGACTCCCCGTCATTTCCTTCATTCTATGAGGAAATGATTTGGGAGGCTCGAGCCGTGATGACTCCTTACTTAGAAGGAGCCTATGGATGGGTGGACCATTTCCGTGGTTATTTCGTTGAGGTCGATGATATTGATGGCTTGAGCGACTTGGAGGTACTGAGGAAGAGCTTGGGCGAAACTTCCTCGAGTTTCAGATTGACCAGCCAGTTCCCGTCCCCTAGTGTCGATCCTGGGTGCAAACGAACAATCATCATTTCGGTCTCGGAGGATGCACGGGTTTTTGCTGCCCCCGTAGAGGTGGCTAGATACCTTCGGAGTCGGGTCACGGAGTAAGACCAAGCTCTGATGGACGAGGTGGTAGTGCCTTATATTTTTAACGAGGCCCAACAAGCTCTGAATCGGGTAAGTCCCTACTCCCTTCGTCAATATCCAATTTTACACTTGAGTTTATCTCTTATTGTCTAATTATTTATTTTTAATTTTTGTAGGCCTCGGTACTTCATTACGAAGCTTTCTTTAGATCTCGAGGGAAGCTTAGCCGATATGAAGCCGAAATCCGAGGGCTCACTGAGGAGAAAGAATCCCTTAAGCTTCTAAGTGAGCAAAGAGAAGAGGAGGCAAAAGGCTTTCGAGCTGAGCTAGTTGTGGCTCAGAAAGAACAAAGCGACCTGGTCGAGCAGGTAATAAGAACCTTAGAAGTTTATGAGATCAATTCGGGCGTGATGGCTAACAATTTGATCCCATAGGTCCAGCAAAATCTCGATATAATCGGACAACTTTGTGAGGAAGTGGATGCGGTGAAGGTGGAGACCATAACATGGAAGATTATGGACCGTCCTACCTCATAAAAGGAGTCTGCTTGAGCTCAGCTATCCTCGGATAAAATCCAACTCCAAAGCATGAAAGAGAAGAATTTGGTGTAAACCAAGAAAATCGAGGAGTTCCAGACTCGGTTGGGTTCAGCAACCTCCGATCGAGAGAAGCTGGTCGCGGAACTTGCAGCGGCCAAATCTGAGACTGAGACGGACAAGGCCGATGCTGAGGCAATTGTGGCCGTCTACTAGTCCGACGCCGAAGCCGCTTAAGCTCGAGAAAAAGAAGTTTCCGAGGTTGCTCAAGTTCGAGCATATTGGGTTGCCGAGCATGCCAAGTGCCAGTTTCGAAGGGAGATTCTTGAGGAGATCCACACTCGTGACTTCGATCTTACTGCCGAGATCAAAAATGCAAAAGAGCTTGAAGCTGAATCCAAAGCATTGGCCTCTCCTGATGATGATGATTTCAGGAGCATGAGTGGGTCAGAGAGTTGAGAAGACCCCGAGGGTGAAGATATCGCTCTTGGAGAAGACTAGGCACTATCTTTATTGTATGCTTCTTTTTCAGATTTTTGTATAGAATTCTGATCGCGCCGTGTTGCCCTTGTAAATAACTTTTGACATATATACAAATTCTCTTACTTTCTATCTTGTTAAATTTTGTTCCATTTTTGCCTTATGAAATTTTTGCTTCATTTATGCCTTATGAAATTTCATTCATTATGCCTTATGAAATGTATTCTAAGGTCCGGGGCTTAGGCGAAACCAAACTAGCATAGATTTTATGATCGAGTGAGAGATTGCTCAAACTCGAGGTGGGGCAATCCTTAGGTTTTTGTTTGAGCAAGGACGGTTTCTCGAGCTCAAAGCAAAAAGTAGCCCTTATATATAAGGCCGATATGACCTTTGTAAAAAAATATTTATGGCTTTCTCCCCTTTTCGACTTTGAAAAGTTTTTATCATTTGTATTTGTAAAATCTATAATGCCTTAGCATGAAATAAGGAATTGTTCGAGAGTTCGAACAATTTTGTACTCATTAGAGTTTTCAAGGCTTGATATTATTGAAGCTCTTTATGATTTTGCCGAGGATAGCCTTTTTAACCGATTTATTAAAAAATTCGAAGGCTTGTTTTATTACGGAATTCGGACGTCTCCAAACCGTGTTAATTTGGTAGTAGCCTTTTTAATTCGGGACTTGACTCTTGGGCTTATTTTCCTGTTTCACTTCGAGCTTGTCCAAAGTGTCGGTCCCCCAGTGGGGTGGTCGTGGCCTATAAAAATCGAGGGTTGCCTTTAAGGTCTTATGATCTCGAAGTTTTAATAATTCGATCTTGTCTATTTTTTGGATGGTAGTCCCCGAGCGTGGGGGTAATTGTTCGAACTCCAGTTATGATCGGCCCTTAAGCCTGTTTACACAATAGATCGAGAGTATGAAATTGTGAAATAAATTTTTTTTGTAAGACATGAGATATCGGCAAGGAAAAATACTTCTCTTAATAAATGATTATACATGCGTACATGTTTGGTATCAAGGCTCGAGCATCCTATACGGGCGGGCACGATTCGTTCAACCGTTTGGCCCTTACATAATTTACCTATCGAGACCCTATTGTCACGAAGTAATTTTCTTGCAACGAAGTTGAAATTCGAGGGCATTGCCCCCAGTTTTTGAGGTTGATTGTAAAGAAGCCTCGGATACTGTTGAATTGTTCTAAGTTAGCACGATCAATGGTTTCCTCATTAAACACCTCGCCGAAAAACCCATTTGGGACAAAACCGGTCTAAGGGAAAAGGAATGCAACACGTGCTTTCGCACCTAAAGACTTTGTGTTGAAGAATCCATTGTCGTTCCTGATCGAACACCTGCAATGGTTAGTTTAAAATATAAATGAAAACGGCAGGGTCATACCTTAGCATTAGTATCGTTTTTGGAGTGATATGTTCCAATTGTTCGGTAATGATTTGACATTCATTGTGTCGAGATTGTAGGATCCTTTTCCGATGATGTGGAGGACTTGATACGGTCCCTCCCAGTTTGGACCCAGTTTTCCTTCATTCCGATTTCGGGTGTTGAGGGTGACTTTTCTTAGCACCAAGTCCCCGATTTTAAACTGTCGAAGATTGGCTCTTCGATTTTAGTACATTTCGAACCGATATTTTTGTGCAGCCAATCAAACGAGGGAGACTTCGCGTGTTCGTCCAACAACTCTAGGCTCGTATTCATGGCCTAGTGATTCGATTCTTGTGTTGCATATCGAAACCTGACGCTAGGTTCCCCGACCTCGACCGGGATAAGAGCTTCAACGCCATAGACTAACGAGAACGGTGTTGCTCCCGTACTGGAATTCAACGTTGTGCGGTATGCCCAAAGAACCTAGGACAGTATCTCTCTCCATTTTCCTTTGGCGTCAAACAGCCTTTTCTTAAGATTTTGAATAATGGTTTTGTTGGTCGATTCTGCTTGTCCATTCTCGCTAGGGTGATAAGGTGTCGATAAAATTCTTTTGATATTGTGATCTTTGAGAAATTTAGTTACCTTGCTGCCGATGAATTACTTTCCATTATCACACACGATCTCGGCAGACATCCTGAATCGACATATAATGTGGTCCCAAATTAAGTCTATGACTTCTTTTTCTCTGACCTTCTCGAAAGCCTGTGCTTCAACCCACTTAGAAAAATAATCAGTCATAAATAAAATAAACTGAGCTTTACCTGGGGCCGATGGGAGAGGCCGACGATGTCCATTCCCATTTCATGAAAGACCATGAGGATAATACCGAGTTGTCATGACACAAACAATCCTCTGAAACACGTCGTGATGGCACCTAGTCGTAGCGACTAGGTAAGTCTAACAATTTACAGAAAATGCCAATAATGGAAGCAAAGCTTAACACCTAACTGCAATAGATACTAGATAACCAATAACAATGCCGCTCGGCATGTACAATAACCAAAACACTAACGTACACAACTTTCCCAAAACCCGGAACATCATAACTCACAAGCTAAAAAAAAGGAAATAATATCTCTATACACCAAAGTCTAATAAAAGAAAATACAGAAAGTGTTTGACACGGGAAGAATAGAAGGGGACTTTGAGGTCTGCGGAAGCGGAAGATATACCTTGAAGTCTCCAAATCTATCTCGACTCACTGATAATGCAACTGACAACGAGCACCTGAATCTACACACAAAACATGTGCAGAAGAGTAGCATGAGTACACCAATATTGGCACCCATTAAGTGCCAAGCCCAACCTCGGTCGAGTAGTGACGAGGTCAGGTCATGGCCCACTAGTATATAATAAATAAAGCAGGAGAATAACACAGTATAATAAGAGAATGGAGTTCAACAAAGGTAAAAACAATGAAATGACAGATCAACACGCGGAAATAAACAACATGGGATCTACCGAGATACCGTCTCGTAGTCCCAAAAGTAGAAAATGCAGGGAGAACTCTTGAGGTACCGCCTCGTAGTCTTTAAAGTAAATGTGCAGGGAGAACTCCCGAGGTACCGCCTTGTAGTCTCACAAGTAAATGTGCAGGGAGAACTCCATAAGTGGCAAGAACTGATCCCGCGACCCTCCAAACTCCATCACACATGCACAAAGCATATCCTCTAATATCTGAATAGTGCACTCGGACTATCCGTCTGTCTGAGGGTGAAATGATGTGCTCAGCTCCACTCGAGTACCCAACTTATGCTGTATGACCCTCCAGAACTGTGATGTAAACTGTGTACCTCGGTCAGAGATGATAGATACAGGTACGCCATGAAGCCTGACGATCTCGCGGATGTAGATTCGAGCTAGCTGCTCGGAAGAATTGGTAGTCACCACAGGAATGAAATGAGTTGACTTGGTCAGCCTATCCACAATCACCCGAACTGCATCAAACCTCCGCTAAGTCGGTGGGAGTCCAAAAATGAAATCCATAGTGATCCACTCCTATTTCCACTCTAGAATAACTAACTTCTGAAGCAACTCACCCGGTCGCTGATGCTCATACTTCACCTGCTGGCAATTTAGGCACCGTGCCACATACTCCACTATGTCTTTCTTCATCCTCATCCACCAGTAATGCTGCCTCTAGTCCTGATACTTCTTCGCGACACCGGGATGAATGGAATACCGTGATCTGTAAGCCTCTTAAAGAATTAGCTCACACAAGACATCTACATTGGGCACACATAGCCTGCCCTGCATCCTCAATGCACCATCATCCCCAATAGTGACCTCCTTAGTATCACCATGATGGACCGTGTCCTTAAGGACGAGCAGATGTGGGTCATCATACTGATGCTCCCTGATACGATCATAAAGAGAATATTGAGAGACCACACAAGACAATAGTCGACTCGGCTAAAAAATATCCAATCTCAGAAACTGGCTGGCTAAGGCCTGAACATCCAATGCCAATGGCCTCTCTGCTGCTGGTAGATATGCTAAACTCCCCAAACTCTCCGCCCGACGACTCAAAGCATCGACCACCATATTGGCCTTCCTCTGGTGGTACAAAATGGTGATATCATAGTCCTTAAGTAGCTCCAACCACCTCCGCTGACGCAAGTTAAGATCCTTTTGCTTGAATAGATGCTGTAAACTCCGATGATCGGTGTATCCCAGAAGGAACACCGTACAAATAGTGCTGCCAAATTTTCAAGGCATGAACAATAGCTGCTAACTCAAGGTTGTGGACATGATAGTTTTTCTCATGCACCTTTAGCTGTCTGGACGCGTAGGCAATCACCCTACCATCCTGCATCAACACCGTGACAAGACCAATCCATGACGCATCACAATATACAGTGTAAGACCCCGAACCTGTAGGCAATACCAATACTGAGGCTGTAGTCAAAGCTGTCTTGAGCTTATGAAAGCTCTCCTCACACTCCTCTGTCCACCTGAACGGAGCACCCTTCTGGGTCATCCCGGTCATTGGTGCTGCAATAGATGAGAATCTATTACACCGCATACTTTAATGTTAGGATAAGTCGTAGCAATACATATAAGGTTGAAGTGATTAAGACCCCGAAAGTTTAACAACCTTACTCTCGTTAGATATTATGTTAGTGTAGTATTTTCTTGCTACAACATTCTTAAACATTTTCCGAAAGATCTCAATTTTAGAGGAGTGCTTTCTATTATTTTATTGCAGTTCCAAACATGCAATTGTGTATTTTAAACAAACAGAGCAATCATCATAAAAAAAAAACTAAAAGTTAAAAACAAAGTTCTAATAACCCCATCATTCATTTAGGCGATGGGTGTATTAATATTCATTTTTGTTTGTACTATGTATATTACTCTTTTACTAATTAAGTTTAGAATAATTAAATAACATCAATGTAGTCTAACTTTTGATCTAGGAAGTGTATTAGAAGTTTGAAACACAACTATACATTCAGTTATTAAGAATTTTATAATTATTTAACGAATATTCCATCAACAATAAACTTAAACCATTTTATGACTCTCTTCCCTATCAAACTAATAGATAACTCTAAGCTTGTCACTTTTCCTTTCTATTTTCTCTCTTTTCTCTAACATGTCATTTCCAGAAAGTAAATCCTAAAACTTGTTTTTCAACGAATAAGTTGGTTTCAGTTTTGACGTAGTTAATATACTGATATGTGAGAATACACCAAAATGTCATTAAGTAAACATTGACAGATGAAGTAGTCTCTTATTCCTTTGAATTTTTTGTAATATTTTAGTAAAAGTTTTATAAGTATAATTTTGGATAGTTACCATTATTATTATTTTCAAATATGGTAAATTATACTCATAATATAAGAAAGTTTATGAGATTTTTTTATTGTAAAAATAGAAATTATTTTTCTCACAAGAAAAGAAGGTTATATTTTTATTATTTTAAGAATTAACCGTACAAATTTTTTTTTACTCTTTATATGAGATTAAGAAAATTAGAAGTTGAGAAAATATGTGTATTTTTTTTACATGGATATTTTAATAAAATAATAGTGTGTGTATTGATTTTATATGGACCACATAACCATGATAGTAAGTTATATAAAGTATGTTAAAAGTAAGTAGTATTTTAAGTAATTTGAGAAATTTTTTAATTACGAGGGTAGTTGGTTAATTACCGGATAGCGGGATATTACTTAATTAATTAATTAATTATTGGACAAGATTAATAAATAAATCTTTCACGTGGCAGTCTTATTACATACACTAAGTGACTATTGCATTTATAAAAAAATGTGGCATACGATTTGATTAGCTAACACCAAGAACTGGTTTTATCTAAAGTTGAAAAGGAATATTATAGTGAATTACCGAAGTAGTATTCTGTTGGTAGTCCAAACTAGGTAATTGTTCTTGACTCAACTATCCTTTTAATGTTGAAGAGTGTAATGAGAGGATGACTAATGGAGTCTTTCTTGGGAAGATATGGATATTTTGAATTGACATGTAAAAGTACTCTTTGGTATTGTCACTTTGTAAAGTACAAATTGGGACTCCTATTGGATTATAACATCCTCATAAAATTCTTACGTACGTAAAACAACTCAGAACCAGAACCAAGTTTTCAAGGACAGTGGGAGTAATCATCAATCAAGTGAAACAGTAATGGAAGTCAAGACTAGAACTAACTGGCTTGGTTATATATATTTGGTGGACAAGTTTTAAAGCGGCAGATAGTCTACCATTATCTTGTTTTCGGGAAGTAGCGCATTTTTGTTTTTCATGTTTATACAACTTGCTATCTATTGATTACACGGCGGAAAATTAGAAAGTATCTGTCGAAGTTACGAGAGATGGTGATGACCAAGATGACCATGGATATGAAGATGGGATTCACCACTAGTAAATGCAGTGGAACCACGATCAGTCCACTTTAATCTGTTTGATTGCTTTTAATGTTACAGCAACACCACCTTTTATCTCACTGGTTCATGCGACTTAGGTCTCAATTGTTTAAGGGGTCCGGGTATGTTAAGGCTATCCCTTCTTTTCTTTTGGCATGATCCAAGTAACGATACGTAAGCGTAATGCTATTCCATAAGTGGTTCTACTCTTAGTAATTAAGGATGTCTATGTTATTCATTCCTGTAAAGTGATATTCAAGCATGTCTAAGCATATTCCTAGTCTTTATTGATGTATTTGATAAAGTTTATCCGAAAGACATATTGATTTTTATGGCATTCCGAGAAAATCTTATTAACATATTTCTTATGCATTTCATGCATTTATACATATACATTGACCCATGACCAGATGGCGTTATATACGCGTTTATATGTATATTATATTTATATGGGATATGGAAAAAGGTTACGGCATTATATACGCACCACCACCTGATCAACTGGTATACGTTGATGATTTGCCCACAGTGGCCGAAATGATATGATGGGATGCCCTCAGAGGCTTGATGATGTTATGTACGTACAGACCTATGCATTACATGAAATTTATATGCATATGCGTGACATTATAAATATTTCATGATTTACAGAGGTATCAAGACTTACAGGTTGAGTCATTTACTCTATATTTCTTCCATGTCCTTAATTAATGTTGACTTACTATTATTTTTCAGTTCTGCCTTACATACTCATTATATTATTCGTACTGACGTCCTTTTGTTGGGGACGTTGCATTCATGCCTGCAGGTATAGATAATCAGATATACGAGCCCTCATAGTAGACGAGGTTTGCATTCAGCGAAGGATCGGTAAAACTGCACCTCATTCGAAGTGCAGCCGAGTCTATGAGTCATCGTGTCAGAGTTTTTATACAAACTTATGGGTATGCCGGTATCCTTTCCCATTTGATTTTGAATAATCTTAGAGGCTTTGTAGACAAATGTTCATTTTGTACAGTATGTCAGAGGCCTTGCCGGCCCATATGTATTCATATTTTTGAGAAAAAAATGGTTCAGCGAAACAGTGTTTTCCACCTGCAGTTGTACATTTCAAGTTGTGGCCATGTTGGCCCATGATAGTCACAAAAGGAATGAATGAGTTACAGAGTGGTTCGCTCGGGCCAGGGCGGCAATCGGGTGCCAACCACGCCTCCCAATGTTGGGGCGTGACAGAATCTTTCTACAAAACGACGGTAATATCCTGCCAAACCAAGAAAACTTCGGATCTCCGTAGCTGCTGACGGTCTAGGCCAACTCTGCACTGCTTCCACCTTCTTCGAATCCACCTTGATCCCATCACTTGTTACTACATGAACCAAGAATGCCACTGAGTCTAGCCAAAACTCACACTTAAAATTTTTTGCATACAACTTCTTTTCTCTCAAGGTCTGAAGCACAGTCCTCAGATGCTGCTCATGATCCTCCCGAGTCCGGGAGTACACCAGAATGTTGTTAATAAATACACTGTGCATCAAATTCATAAAAGGTGTTGGGGCATTGGTCATCCTAAAGACATCACAATAAACTCGTAGTGACCATACCAAGTCCTGAAAGCAGCCTTCGGGATATCTGGCTCTCGAATCTTCAACTGACGATAGCCTGAGCGTAAGTCAATCTTGGAAAACACCCTGGAACTCTGTAACTGATCAAATAAGTCATCAATATGAGGCAATGTAAACATGTTATTCACAATAACCTTGTTCAGCTCACGATAATCAATGCACATACGCATAGAACCATCCATTTTCTTCACAAACAAGACCGGAGCACCCCAAGGTGAGACACTAGGCCGAATGAAGGCCTTATCAAGCAAATCTTGCAACTTTTCCTTAAACTCCTTCAACTCATGAGGAGCCATATGGTATGGAGGAATAGAGATGGGTTGAGTGTCCGGCAACAAATCAATGCCAAAATCAATATCTCTGTCGGGTGACATGCCCGAAAGATCAGTTGGGAACACATCTGGGAAGTCCCTTACTACTGGAACTGACTCAACAATAGGGGTATCAATAATGACATGTTTCATATAAGCTATATACACTTCACACCTCTTCTCAATCATTCGTTGATCCTTAAGAAATGAAATAGCTCTGCTGGGAGTATACTCTAAGGTACCCCTCCACTCTAATCGCGGTAAACCTTGCATAGCCAGCGTCAAGGTCTTAGAGTGACAATCAAGAATATCATAATGGGACAACAACCAGTCCATGCCCAAGATAACATCAAAGTCTACCATGCTGAGTAATAATAAATCGGCTATGGTCTCAAAACCACTAAGAGCAATCAAACACGATGGATACACGCTGTCCACAACAAGAGAATCTCCCACTGGAATAGACACATAAACATGGGAACTCAAAAAATCCTAAGATACGCCCAAATGCGGGGCAAAATAAGAGGGAACCTAGGAACACATAGAGCCTGGGTCAAATAATACCGACGCATCTCTATGACCTACTTGAATAATACCTGTAATGACAAAGTCGGAAGCAACTGCCTTTGTACAAGCGAGAAGAGAATAGGTATGGCCTCCCCCTCTAGGGCGACCTCGACCTCCCCGACCTCCACCTCGAGCTGGATGAGCAGGTGGAGCGGTAGCTGGTGCTGGAATCATAGCTTGAGGACCCGGTGGAGCACGTGGTGGCTAAGAAGTTTGCGGAGGTGCACCCCGCCTAAATCTGGGGAAATCCCTCACCATGTGGCGTGTGTCACCACACTCAAAACAACCCCTCGGGGGGCGTTGCTGTTGTGACTGACTCGGGCTAGGTTTGCTGGAATGGCCTCTAAAATCACCCTGAGCAGGAGGCACACTATATATTGGCGGTGCATAATAAGGTTCTTGGGGCCTAGAAGGGGCTGGAACATCACTGGCTGCTGGAAGAGCTGAATGAACGAGGAGACTCACATAACCCCTACCATGTCGACTTGTAGTTGGGGAACGAGTGCCACTATAAGTTCCAGACTCTCGAGACCTCTTGGTCTCTCTCTCCTCTGTGTTCCGGGCAAGTGTTGGTTGATTTCCCAATGCACACGCAAGTGTACGTGGTCGACAAGTAATATAGGAA